>OV743718.1:47951809-48069985 GCA_928272305.1 Volucella inflata | reverse complement strand
GCTAAGCTAATCCCAGATCTAAAAAAATGGTACAACAGACGCTTTGGCGAGATAAACTATTATACCACGCAAATGCTTTCTGGACACGGGTACTTTCGTAAATACCTCCTTAACATGGGGAAAGCCGAATGCCCCAAATGTATCTACTGCGACGAGCCCACAGACGATGCGAACCACACCTTCTTCTGGTGTGGAAGGTGGCAAGAAGCACGTAGCCCCATAGAAGAAAGACTGGGTCAACTCTCAGCGGAAAACATCGTCGAGAAAATGTTAAGCACTGAAGAAAACTGGCAGTGTATTGCTTCGTTCGTAGAATATGTACTACGACGGAAAAAGTGGGACCTGGACGCAGCAGCAACGTTGGACGCGCAATAATTGCGAAAAGGAACGCCACCCCGAAGAAATGTCACACTCGACGGTCCCGGGGGTGGGAGACGGTTCCACAATGGAGTGGATGTTTTTAGTACATGAAAGCGGTACATACCATCGATGTGACGACATCTTTGCTGATACGGTTTACACATTTTTTACCCCTTCGCCCGCATAAACAAAAATTACTACTTTTATTATTATTATTATAGCCGTATGTATGTGGGCCAGCTGAAGGGCAAAATGTAAATAATTTAGGGTTTGATAATTCATACTAATTAACGGGTTGCCTTGTTTAACTTTAATCTCTAGTATTACAAATATAAAATACTAATAGATACGGGTGCAATCCATAATAATATATTGTAGATTTGAAAGTAATTCCTCAGAAAGAATAAAAGTTAAAAGATCATAATTAAAACGATTAATGGGTATTTAATAATAAACAGGAAGAGAATAATTAATTTAATGAATAGGAAGATAACCTGTTTTATGCTAAACAATTTAGATTCATTCGATATTACGAGTATATTAGGTTAAGAATTCTTAAAATAATTAAACGCAGAAGTAAATTTTAAAGATATGATATTAATCACCATGGGTAGAGAGAATTAATCTGAGAACAAACTTAACTATATCATAGGAGATAGATAGATTGATGAAGGAAAACACTGGCATAGGACCACTTCACAACAACTATTGAAGCCACAATTAGAACTAGAAACGAAGGATCCATATGGACAAAACCGTATGCCTTCCTGGTCGCAGAATTTGTTAATAAGAAAAAAACTAAATTGTTAAAAGAATTATTCATAGAAGCAATAGTCCCTATAATAGTCCCATATGGACCGTACCTATAGGTCAAGATGAAAATGAAAGACCAAATAAGAGAATGGTAGTAAATTTTCAGAAATTAAATAATAATAAAATTACAGATAGATACGTAATTCCAGATGTCAATATAACAATTCAAAACTTAGGTAAGGCAAAATATTTCACAACCCTGGATTTAGAATCAGGATTCGACCAGATTAAGATTAAAATAGAGAAAAAAGGATATTTTGTATAAACGGAGGCAAATACGGATTCATAAAAATGCCTTTCGGACTTAAATACGCTACCTCTATATTCCAAAGATATGTCGACGACATCCTAAGAGAATTCGATCGGAACGGGATTTTCTGAAATTTCTCGGAAATCGGGGAAAATTCTCATCGCGTAACTCGTTCTCTGCGGAAAAAATTCCGAAAAGAAATAATTTAGAGCATCGCATTGCAGAAGTGTGCGATGAATTAAAATTTTTTGAAAGTTGCCTTCAATTTTTTTCCTATATTCTCCGACAGAAAATTGTTGCGGTATTGTGAAAGGAAAACAAAGAAAAACAAAGATGTAAGTTTTTTTAAAAAAGGATTGCAATTTGAAATTTTAATTGTTTAATCTGAAAATAACATGCCCTGATATGCATTGAAAAAGTTTATTCCGAAACGGATGTGTTTCGGAAATTTTTCCGATAGAATTACATGATAGGGCTGAATGTATCGGAAAATTTGCTTGTGTTTATATTGACGATGTTCTTATATCCACAAAATATAAAACACATAAATATAATTATTGACGCTCTTAATAAAGCCACCCTAAAGTTATCAAATGAAAAATTAAAGTTTTTTTAGACCGAGGTCGAGTATTTAGGATATATTATAAAATAAAATAAGACTCAGAAAAAGTAGAAACAATAAATAAATGTCCTACACCCCGAACACTGAAAGAATTGAGAGGTCTTTTAGTAATGACAGATTAGTATAGGAAAGTTATAGTTTAGTTTAGTTTTAAATGCATTTTATTTTCTTAATCATGAATTCTTACATACTAACAAAAAATGCTTAAATGCTAGCTTAAAATTACTAAACAATCTTATACTAACTTACTGGCCCTACACAGGCACTCTAAGCTACTCTAAATTCTTATATCTATGTCTTTCGACTTTATTTACATTTTATTTAGGATTTCTTATTTTCTAAACTTAAGGCTAAGAAAAAATTTTTTTGATAAAAAACTTAGCGTATGGACATATTTTTTTATTCTTATAAAAACTTATTCTCTAACTTAAAATAAACCTTAATCTACCTAACCTACATACAATACGTACATACACACATATAGACATTATACACAATTATATACATACATTAGTATATACCTTCGTATATACTAATATATATATATATTACTTAAATGCTAACCTAAACCTATGTAAGCTGGCCATCGCTATTTACAAAGCAAATAGATTGGTCAGCTCTGCCTCATTAGTGAGGCTGGTCCGTAATTGACGGAAACGACGACGAAACATCTTCCCCATCATTCAACCACCAGAAATGCTGGTGCTGCCGAACGACATCCCTTTTATCGCGATTCCCCACCGCCCTACTGAACCTGAGACGATCCACCCTGCCGTGTGAGACGTCTCTGTTGTAGTTGAGACGCCTGTCCCCAGCTGTCCGAGCGACATGGAAGATTAACGGGACCGCTGATTAGAGCGCACACTCTCATGATAAAGGTGATTGGGGAAGTAAGCCCCAGATATCAGGTTATTCGTCGAGGCCATTGCTCTTGCAATGTGCCTTCGAGGCAGCTTAATTACGAAGTTGTCCACTCGTATTAGGTTCGCCCTGTTGTAAAGGACCTCATTAGGATAAAAAATTTTGTACTCCGACTCTGGTGTTCTGTACAAGCGAAGACAAGCCCTAAGGCAAGCCCTCTCAAACACCCGAATCTTTTCCATTAAGCTTGCTCGTACATTGAACCACACGGGACACCCAAATACCAGCATGGGCCTGATAAGGCCCATGTAGCAGATTATCTTTACCCTCGTCTCTTTGTGAGGGCAAAAGCGCCTTTAGCTCTGGCCAGAGCAGCATCTACATTTTTGTTAAAATACAGAAACTGATCTAGCCAAATCCCAAGGTATCTGACTACATTTCGACAGGCAAGAGGCTGTCCGTGTTGTCCAATGATCGAGAACTTTCGCCAATTTTTTCTGGTATCCCTAGAGGCTCCAGACAACGGCGTCCTAAAGAGAATGGTTTCCGACTTCTGAAAGTTGATTTTCAACTTCCAGTCATCGCAAAATCGTCTTATCTTATCGAAGTCACGCTGTAAGAGACTATTAATGACCTCGATTTTTGGACCTGTTCTGTACGCTATCAAGTCGTCTGCGTACGCAATAGTATGGGGAAGTGAACCTATCAAGTCGCTTGTATAAATGTTGAATAGGATCGGCGAATTGACCGCGCCTTGCTGAAGACCATTTTTAATTTGAAATATTCCAACAGAAGTCACATCACCATTTTTCACGATGAACTGTCTGTTGGTTAGCATATTATAAAGAATGTGCAAGAGTGGTTTACTGATCCCCAGACTAGCCAGCTTGTAGAAAAGACCTTCTAACCGTACAGTGTCGAAAGCCTTCTCCAAGTCAACTAGGCAGGCACCAGTGCACTGTTTTTTGCCTTTATTCCATTGGATATCGGACACCAGTTTAGACGCGGCATGTGAGATAGCATGTCCTGCCTTGAAAACGAATTGATTATCCGGAACTATATGTTTGTCCTCAACCCACCTAGTCAGAGCTCTATTGATTACTTTTCCGAACACCTTGCTGATATTCGGAAGGAGACTTATCGACCGGAGATTCGACGGATTGGATATATCCTTTCCCTTTTTGGGGATAGGTTGAACCATCGCCGTTTTCCAATGCGCTGGATAATGTGCATTATTCATTGCATTATTAAAAAGGGTGGTATAAATGTCCACCGCTTCTAGAGGAAGATGTCGAAGCACGATGTTCGGAATACCATCGGTCCCCACTGATTTCTTACTTCTGATTGTGTCGAGGATCTCATGGAGTTCTTCCTTCGAAATGAACGGGGGTAGCTCACCTTCTCTGGCAATGACATTATTTGCCATATTTTCGTCGCTGAACCGGGTGAAACCAGAGCCCTCGGATCGCCAGTTCTCTACTTCATTTCGGATAAGGAAGTTGTGCACCAAGACGCGATTGTCCAGGTCATAATTAGGGCCAATGATATCATTGGCCTTGTATACTTCCTGGAAAGTCGCCCCTATGGCCTCAACCTTCTCCTGTGGATCCTCGATCACAAAGAAGTCGTCATCATCAGCGGCCTCATTTGTATCAATGCCTGCTATTGTTAGTAACCGTTCGTTGTCTGTTGTCCGGGCTATTTTAAGACACTGAAGGTCGTTTTGATTTTTTCTCCGAAAAAGTTTATTTCTTTGTGGGAACATATTCGGGTTGCTGGTGTTTACAGCCCGAACCTTGTTGTTCCAATACAAACTTACAGCAATTCTGTAATTCTCTTTGATTAATGTTTGAATATTTTTAATCGACGACTTCAGCGTCCTAATCTCTGAGTCTTGTCTGTCTGTAAACTGTCTGTATAAGTTTTTAAGTCTTGTCAGAAGTCTACTTTTCTGTCGGTGCAGTGCGTCAATAGTAGGATTGCGGAACAGATCTTCGTTAGTCGTTTGTTTATACCGCGGTATTGTAGTGTCCATAGTTTGTTTTATTGTCTGGTCCATTTGTTTAAGGTACTTATCGATCTCCTCGTTTGATAAATTCCTATTGGACGGTGGGTGGAGCGTGTTCGAGGAGAGTGCTCTTGTGGAGAAGCATGTCCATCGAGTCTTACTGTAGTTGTAAGAGTATCTTTGGACAAACTCCTCCAATTCCGCAATTTCGTTGGGAACTGTGATTTCGGTGCTAAAACCGCAATGGTCGCTGTCATACACGAATGTGCGCAGACAGTTAAGCGTTTGTAAATTCGTACCTGTCAGTCGTATACGTTCGTCGTACAGTAATAGATCCAAATAAGACCCGCCTCTGGGAAACGACGGGTCATCCGTCGCTTTAAGACCGAGTCTATACATGGCATCGTGTTGACCCCACCAATCGAGTAGTAGGTTCCCTCTAGTATTTGGCAAATTATTTCCCCAATCTCTGTGTCTAGCGTTGAAGTCCCCGCCGATTATAAAATAATTCTCCCCCGATTCCAGCCTCAGAAGTCGAAAAAGTGTGTCGAGCTCTGTAATGAATAAGGTGGATTGTGAAGCCCCAGATGCATAAACAGAGGCCAAGTACAGCCGCTTTCCACTGCAGAGCGGGATGTAAATGACGACTGCCTCCAACACCCGGAACCTGCGCAACACTCTCTTGTACACTCTGTGAAATTTTATACCTTCTCTAATGGAGATCGCGACACCGCCTCCACGTTTGGATCTGGGCCGGTTTCTTCTTCTAACAATATAATTATTGTACTCCAGTTTGTGCTTATCGGTTAGCTTGGTTTCGCTAGCGAAAAGCACATCAGGAGTTTGGTCTTGTAGCAATTTAAACATCGCGGCTCTTCGTTCGATCCTGATCAGTGAATTAACATTCACCGCAAGGACCTTCAAAGTTTGCTCCACCATGTGCGTACCCATTACGACATGTGTTGCGTTAGGCCCGGCAACAGTGCGTAGATCTGGTCCACCCGCTTGGCCTGTTCTTGCACCTGCTGTTGCAGCTGAGCCATCTGCCCTTGGATTGCGAGCAAGATGGCCAGCATGTTAGGTGCAGCTTCTGTTGTTCTCGGCATTGGCGCCGGAGAAGCAACAGCCGCTTGCTGTGCCGGAGCCCCCCTACCTGACACCATTTGGGCGTAGGAGATTTGGGACGTGACGGCTGGAGTTTGAAACCTTACAGGTGAACGTTTGACCTCCACCTTCTGTTGCCGAGCCAGTTTTGCTTTTTTAATGTCGGCGAACTTAGGACAACCCTGATAGTTTGCGGTGTGTCCCACGTTACCACATAACACGCACGAGAGCTGCGTCCTATCGGATGCTCCGTCCCTACCCAGAGCACACTCCTCGGAACTGTGGTTCTTTGCGCACTTCACGCACCGAGGCTGCATTTGGCAGTTCGATGCGGCGTGCCCGAACCTCTGGCAGCGAACGCATTGTATAACGCCT
Organism: Volucella inflata; assembly: GCA_928272305.1. Lineage (NCBI taxonomy): Eukaryota > Metazoa > Arthropoda > Insecta > Diptera > Syrphidae > Volucella > Volucella inflata. The sequence goes on along the minus strand of OV743718.1, from coordinate 48,063,592 downwards.
TCGCTCCTTTTTAATTTCTCCCAGTGAACCACCTGGTAGTCTAGGACATTGATGCTCCTTAGACTATTCAGATGGCTTTCGGGACTGAGCTGCACCAGAAAGAACGGCAGACCCCGTTTCTCCCGTCTGGCTCTAGCTGTGGTAAATGGCTTTACCCCCACAAATTTGAGTCCTTCGCACTCCTTCTCTTTGAGCAGTGCCAGGATCTCCTCAGGATCAGAAGACGGTTCCAACCCCTTGAGCAGCATCGATTGCCGCTTTTCACACTTCGGTGTGCATGAATAGTGCTCCGTCGTCGTTTGTTTTAGGAGCTCTTTCACTTTCGCATAGCCCTCCACTGTATTACAGTGGATGGCATGGCGATCGCTCCCCAATCTCTTTATATTAAAATTATTGCCAATTGCCAACTTACAAAGGTCTTTGGTAGCATTTACCTCTAAATTGAATGTATTGATGGGGGGAACCTTCTCCTTCTTCTTCATCTGTTGCTGCCGTTGTTGTTTCCGCTGCTGCTGTTTTGTTTGCTGCAGCTGTTGTTTCTGCTGCTGCTGGTTTTGTTTTTGCTGCAGTTGTTGTTTCTGCTCTTGCTGCTTTTGTTGTTGGGAGCTTTCTGCTTCGTATTGCTCCCTTTGCCTGCGTGCAGTTTGCTTTTGCTTAATAGCAAGCACTTTTTCTTGCAGCTTTTGAATGCTGCTGGTTATCTCTTCTATTGCCTCGTCCTCATCTTCCGACTCGGATGCCGCTAAAGAGGCAAAGTTGTTGTTGGCCCCCTTATACTGGATGTGCATTAACGCATCATCAGGTTGTTTCTGGTTTTGTTGTTTTGCTGTTGCTGCTTCAGCTGTTAAAGCAGCACTTATTTTTGTTTTGGTTAAATTAGGAGTCGTTCTTAACGTCCTCCTCCTTTTAATGGCTATTGCCACGGCACCGGCAACAGTGTTGCTCCCTTTTAAAACTCCCGTTATGGGAAGAGCGAAACGCTCTCCACCATCCATCACGTGATTTCCTTGTGTTCGTTGTGTTTGAAATTATATTTATGTAAGTCACAAGAAAAAAGAAAAAAAAAAAGGCCGGGGTTCGAACCCGCGCTCTGTGTTTTGATAAACGACGCCGCTAACCGCTGGGCTACCGAGTCACTTAGAATTACGACTGATTATCTTTATTAACCAAACTGGATCACTAGAATTTATACCACAGGAAAAGCCGAAAACACGTCTATTCTCTGGGGAGATCTGCGAACGACTGATATAGGAAAGTTATCAAAGGAAATCCGTGCATAGCCAAGCCCCTAACGGTACACATAAGAGTAAAAATACAAGTGTAAATCTAGGTTATGCAGCAATTAAAGCCATCAGTAGTTTGAAAGCACATTTAAGAGAACAAAGGGAGTTATCCCAAACAGATTATAGTAAACTTTTTGAACTAAGGACAGACGCACCTAACATAGCTATTGGAGCCGTCCTTTATAAAAACTCTGACAAAAACAGAAGAAAGTTATGGAATAAATGAGAAAGACTTATTAGCCGTCACATGGGCCTGCAGAAGTTAAGAAATTATGTACACGGAGCAGCCGATTTAACTATATAGGTACACCGATCACCAATTGTTAGTATATTCAATATCGGAATGTAACAGGCATGGCAGACTAAGGGATAAATAAGGTATAAATAAGGGATAGACAAACTTACAACCTTATCCTATAACAACAACAATGCTTGGATAATTTTTATTGACAGGTATAAAATAAAGTTTCACGCAAAGAAACAACAAATCTGAATCATTTAGCGTTCGAAAATGTCCAGCTGCGAAAGTAAGTGGCGTTGCATCGTTTATGCAGTGATGAGTACTTGTTGTGATGAAGTTTAATATAGTTGTTTTTAAATAATTTATTTAATTTCGAGTCTAGTATGGTAAGTCTTTTTTTTCAATGTCCCTAATTTGTTAAATGCTTGAAATAGTACCAGGAGTAATATTAACTAATGGAAATCGTAAAATAAATAACGAAACCATTAATAATGTGAAATTAATCACATATGAAAATCATGTATAAACGGAAAAAATTGTAAAAATATTGACAGAACTATTAAAGAGAAGCATAATAATGAATTTAACCATATACAAACACTGTTATGAAAACAGAAGAACCATATGCATTTAATAATATTGATAGTATAAATAAAATAACGATAAGCGAAATGTGACGACGACGTAAACCGCAGAGTGAGTGTGGGGTGGATGAAATGGCGGGAAAATTCGGGAATCTTTTGCAACCGAAAATTTCCACTTAAATTAAAGTGGAAACTCTACACCAAGGTTGTTAGACCAGCTCTTATATACGGTTCACAGTGCTGGACAATGTACGAAATGAAAATGTTAAGGATGTCTAGTGGAGTCACTAAACGCGATTGCATTATAACTACGCGTATAAGAGGAAGTCTACATATAAAGAATTCGGTAACTGAACAGCTTGAGGCGAATAGAATAAGCTGGTATTGCCACGTTCAAAGAAGATCTGCGGAAAATCCGGTTAAAAAGGCACAACTACGGTCACTCCAACTGTAAGAAAACGAGGTCGGAAAAAGAATTCCTGGATTTCTCAGATGGCAAATGCGCAACAACGCCTGGGGCTAACCACTGAAGCGATCCAGGACCGAGCATTATGTAGACGCGTTCTGCGGTCTGCGACATAAGCCAACCCCATAAGCGGAGCAGCAGCGATGCAGTAAAAATGGAAAACTCGTTACGCATAAGTTCGTATAACGAGGAAAGGGTTAATAAAAGGATAAGAAGAAGAAGAAAATAACGATTCCATTTGAGCAACATCCTGTATTATCAATTGTAGTAGTTACTCGTATTGTAATAATTTATGTTATAGTGAAAATCGTAAAGTTCATAATGGAATACAGAAAACAAAAGATGCAATAAGTCATATAAAAAAGAAATGGCAAGATTGAAAATGCAACAATTAGAAAATCGGGTCAATTTTATTAATAAATGGGAGGAGTTAAGGACTATTGAGCCAGCGCAGACTGGACTAACTTTACCTCGGGGTTAAACCGGCCACATCAACCTAGGCCACAGTTCCGATCTTACATAACATAATTAAGTTATTTAAAATTGTATTAAGAAACAAGAATTAATAAAATAAATCCTATCCTTCAAAGAATATTTATTTTAGTTCTGAAATATACGCAAGTATGTATATTTAACTGGATTGGCGGCAACTTATCTACCAACTCTTGCAGCTGTGTCGGGATTGATGTGTACTGAAGCCGGATGATTCTATTGTTTCACACAGATTTTTAACGACGATTGCAAGTTAAACGATACTCTGAAATTTCTCAGCTTTCGGTTTTGGAAAAGCGTGAAACTTCAACAGTAGCGTGTTGATTATGAGCATTCTTAAGACAGATACACGCAGGTACGCAGTTTGGCTGAATTATCATATTTCATAGACATTCCAGGGCCTGCCCCCTGAGAGCACGCTGAAGGCGAATGAGATTTTCCTCACATGAAAACCCGCGCAACTCTATCGTCCGTTCAAAGCTTGAAATGAAAAAAGGCCATTCATCTAAACAAGATTATTGAAAGCCGTTGAAAGCAGTTCTTTAGAGAATGAATGGTGAGCGGCTATATTACTCCGAGTGATAGTTTGGTTTGTTGTGTCGAAGCAGCTTATGGTGACCGTGATGCAGTCGTGTTGTTTGTGTTTGGTGAGGAAATTCATATGCTGATCGCTAAAGCCTTTGATTTAATGCGAAATACTCAAATAATGCCTGATTGTTTTGTCGTTACTGCACTGTTTTATTTTCAGCAGCAGCTCCAAACTTAGCTTCGTTTATTTGCGAATTAACGTCGTTTGCGCTTAATGACTAAGGAAACCTCGCTTGAGGTTTGCTCATTTGTTGTCGTGTGCAGTTTAATTGTTGTGGCTACCTTCTCAGAGCCGCTTCATTTTGTGTTTCATTATAAAGCAATTAATCAATATTTTGGGGTGACAAAAACTATGATCGCATAGTTTTTCCTTGCGCTCTTTTTGTTTCAAAGACATTTTTGTTTTCTATTTCTGCAACTCCAGTTGTTGCCGTTTAGTGGTTGAAGTTTTCTAAGACTTAGAGCATTTAGAAACAATTGATGATCCTCTCCCGATGTACGCCAGCACAGCCATAGTTTTACCAGAACCCGCAGTTGGTATTATCACACAAAACCATATCCACCGAATCAGGGTGCCGTGAAATAAAGCCGAACTTTGAAATTGCTTGTGAAATAAAGCCAAATTCAGAGAGAAGACAATAGAATTTGCAAAGCCTTCAAGCGCCTGCCTGAGAGTTCTTGACATACCCTTTGCGGAGCGACGAAGTCCAAATTTTACATTTGGTCTTATTTCGTTGGCCCTCATTTCACGTCACCTTATCTGAATGTCTTTATAAATTAAAAGTGAAATAAGTCCGACTCGGCTTTATAATAAGACCGAACATGAAAATTCGGCATTATCTTACTCGGCTTTTTTTCACGGCACCCCGAATCAGATGCAGGTCATGCTTTGCAGTTGTATTTACTTGGGTCGAGCTTTTTCGCGTTTGACTTGGCTAGTGAATCTGCGTTTACATTGGTTTGAATCGAGGACCCTATTAGTGGTTTCCTGGTCGTGAAGACTTCTGGTGGTCTGTGTCACTATTCGTGGCAACTATTTTAGCGTTTGTGAACAAATAAAAGGATGGGACACGGGCGAAACTACATAAGCAATTTTATATCCTTTTTTGCCCTTGTTTGTTACAAAATTCTTATAAGGTATTTGAGCACCTTAGGAGGCTAAAAAACACAACGTTTTTAATATTTTTCAAGCCCTCTATATGATATTACAATGATCTTTTTTTAAACTTTTATTTGAAGCTTATCGAATACAAAAATACTTAATTTTTTTAATTTAATTTTTTAACCACTATCCAGGAGGCGCCAAAGTCGAGACCTCAAAAAAATGCTGTCCCATGGCGGACAGTTAATCTTAGGACTGTTAGTTCTGAAACAATACAAAAAACGACATCTTCAACAGAAAGGTCCATTACGTGAAAATCCACCACAATTTGCCAACAAAAAAAAAAAATGGCGGATTTTTGCAAAAAAGTTGAAAACACACTCCTGTTTTTCACTATTCTCTGCTAAAATAAAAATGTTATAAATAATGTTTTTTGTCAAAATGTGGTGAAGAAAATAAGACTAAAATCAATGAAATCGGCCTAGTAGTTTCTCAGATTAACTGTCCGCCATTTGAAAAAAAGTAGTTTCGAGAAAAACGTGTTTAAAGTTTTTATTCGCTGAGTCATCAAGTATGGACTACTGGAAGGGCGTGCACACTTCACTATGTTAGAATTCGAATTTTGAAAAAAACTTTTTTGAAGGTGATTTTTAAAAGTATAAGGATTAAGAATGTAAAAAAATCGATTTTTTATAAGCTGGTCAGTTACCTTAATATTTTTTTCACGATATTGTTACCAACTTAAAGGTTACCTTATGAAAGAAAGAAAGAAAACACATTGACAATTCGACACCTTTATTATCAAATTTAACGCTGCTCGGGACAGGATTGTTAACAAGTTCTTAGCTTCAGATATACGTACTACATATTATAGATATAACTAAGTTAGTTCTGGAAAGTTTAGTGGATGAATCTTCCTTTTCTCGAAGTTTATTTTCCAAAGAGATAGTGCATGTTGCTTTAGTAGTGTATAATATTTTTTCTATGCGTTTAAAGTTGATTTTTGGTCTGTAGGTTGCGTCGGATATTGCTATTTCCAATAATATGGTGGAGACCGAGGCCGGTTCTAACAGGGGCAAGTATTAATACGCTGATTTACTCCAAACTAATGGTCTATTTCTGCGTGAGTAAACAATGCTTAACGTGTCGCCACTCGTCAGTTTAGCTTCGCTGTCGCGGGAAATAGTTGTGTATATTCTGGAAAATCGGGCCGTGGGGCTAGTTTTAACAGAATACACGGGGCAAGTTCTAACTTGTTAATACTTATCCCATCTTTTGTGACAGATCGTCCTAATCCTGCATTTCAGCAAACAGGATGTGGTCAAGACATTTCCGCAAACGATGAATCTCACGATCTTAATTTGAGTTTGTATCACTTATACTAGATATTGAAAAAAACATGCCTTATATTAATGTAAGTTTGGGAGTAGTTATTGATCAAATTTCAACGAGCCCTATATCTCAATCTGTTACATCTGCCGAGACATCATCTTTATGCTTATAATAGAATAGATTCCGTAAAAAAAGTTCTTCAGGAAGAGAGCTCAGACGAAGATGACACTATCTGCTTAGTTGGTGGCATAGTTTACATTGTGGACACTTCTGGAGTAGACTGGATGGAATGCATCACATGTAAGAGTTGGTCTCATGCAAATTGCATGAGATATTTATGTACGAACTGCGATGCGGACGACGATTACAAACAGTAGAATTCCTGTGTTAGGGTATTTAGGCTAGAGTTGCTATTTTTGTTTTTGCTAATTACCATTGAAGATATTTATTTAACTTTTTGAGTTAAAGAGAATTGCTAAAAATTTCTAATTTTATAATTACTCTTCCTGTTAAAACAAAGCCCAGGGCTGTTAGAACAAGCCCCAAGGCTGGGGTAAGTTTTAAGATGTGAGTTTCTTGGGAAAAAACATTATTATTCAGAAAGTAATACGCTAGCAATTATTTTGATATGCTCTTTTTAAGTCCTATAAATTGCGAATTACATAGCATAAAATCAGCAAACGGTTAGGTAGCTAAGGAAGATAGTTTCAAAATTGCTAAAACCAAATCAAGTCTGGCCTATAAAATTTATCTCGATTTTGGTTTTATTTTGATTTGTATATGAATTTTAGCGTATTTCTTTGATAATAATTTTATAGAATAGACCGGTTTTCATCTGCAGGGGTAACCGGGGTTAGTTGGACTCAATCCCAATAACTTCAAAACAAAACAATTTCTTTCATGTTTGTTCACATTGTCTCTTGCCGGAGTCGGACCTCGTTTCGGGAGTGATCTTGAAAAATACAGTTTTTGATTTCGTGAGTAATTTTTTTTAGGAAACAGAGTGAGTGTGTGTGCTTTGTAAGAAGTGCTAGAAGTTTTTTGAGTTTAATATTTATTACTACCGATGAAAGTTATTGAAGGCGGAAAGGCCGCCCGGGGTAAGTTTGTTAAGATTGAATCCCGGCAACAGACCGTTGCCCCGAATCAAAAATAACATTGGAACCAACTGTTCCAAAACTGGGGTTCGTTTAACCTCCAGGTAGCGCTTTAATGGCTGCTAAATCTGGGCAACAAAATTAGAACGAGTTGAGCGCCACGTGATTTTTTTTCTTCTGGGGAAATCACGAAACCGAATAAAGAAACCAAACTCGAATCTCCAAATACAGAAAAATCTTCCCTCAAAAGGATACAACGACGAAAAAAGACAATGTTTTCAAACTTTACAAAGGCTCCGTTGGAGGACGACGATTTATTGCAAAAAAAAGAGAAATAAATGGACAACTCGCCGATAGAGTGACCCGCTATTTCCACAGTCCCGAACGTTCAACAAAAAAATGAACGGGTTGCGTGTCTCGTCTACTTCTCGAGACTTCTCGCACGCGCGGCCCACCGGAGTCTCACTTTTCACAATAGAAAAAAAAAGATTCTATGCACTACTCTACACTGCACTATACTTAGCTTTTATTCCTGGCGGTGCCTGTGGCCCTTCCAGCCCTGTTTTCCTTGTCCCAATACTCTTGTTTAATCCTCTCTGCATCCTGCTTCCTTTCTCCATTTCCTCTCCCAAAAAGAAAAAAAGATTGCTTCTCGCAATTGCAACAAAAAACTTTCGCTAAGAAACCTCGATGACCCTGGCTTAATGCTGGTCGCCACAAAAGTGCCTTCCAGTTCTTTTTTTCCTTCCACAAACTCTCGACAGATTATCAGACGCATTCTCACACTCACTCCCACACACATTCATTTGGCTCTAGTGAACCCAACAACGGGGTTTCCAGCTACACGACCAGCAAACTTTGCTAGTGTGTGCTCCCGTGTCCAACTAGGCCTCTCACACATTCCAATTGTTTCCAATTGTATACTCTCATTCTAAACTTTTCAGACACTGAGTTCTCTCCCGCTTCCAGTGATAACTGGGAACTCCACTGAGGGAGTTTATGAGAGCTTGTGGATCCTAGCTGTGCCTAGCTATTGCCCTAGACATTTTAAGTCAATAGAAAATTGCGAGAAGCAATGTTTCTCTCATTGCTCATCCCCGGTTAATTTTCCTCCATCGCACTTCATAAAATTGAAAATCAAAGCAAACGCGAAGGAAAAAGAAAGTATGGTCGAAGGTCGATGGAGTGTTGGGACGAAGGAGGAAGGTTGGGTGGGTATAATCCTAATCTGATTGTACCCCGGTCTAGCCATTCTCTAAACCGCCGCCCCAAACAAAGCTAAGTATATGTGCCTCTGTGCTATATTACCCCGGGTCCCTACTTACTCCGGTGGATCGGAGCACATAGAGATATTTCATGAATCTACCCGGCCAAAAATATTTTTATTGTTTATTAGGCTTAGAGTGACATAAATAAAAAAAATAAAACATTTAAAAATAAGAACAGTTATAATTTCATTTTATTCGTCATCCTCATCACTTTCAGTTGTTGGATTTGGTTGAGCTGAGAGAAGCATATGTATTGTTTCACTCAGAAATGATGACACCTTTCTCTTATGTATAGTTCTTGTGGCACTAAGTAACGGATCTGAGCTCAAGAGAAGCCGGTTCAAGATGTCCTTATTGCAGGATTCCCTAGAGAATTTTCTCGCGAAATTCTCCCTGTATGCCCGAAATTGTTTATCTCCTGCCTCTGCTGCCTCTTCAGACAGTTGTACTATAGTCAATAATGCATTTTTTATAATTTCCGAACCATGTATGAGCACCTTTTGTAGTGTAGGTGTCATTGGGTGCCAAGGGTACAGTTTTACATACAAACGAGCAGTTTCTTCATTATATTTGTCATATTTGTCTGTATCTAATATGTATCCGCTTGATATAACCTCTAAAATTACTTTGAGTCTAAAAATCAACTCGTAATCTACACCTGTTATGTCTGAGGCTAATTTCGGATCTTCAAAGAATCTCCTGCTTGTATTTCCGTCATTTGTATTTCCGAAGTTTGTTTTGGGCATGTCTACTAATAAGCCAGTTTCATTGCGAAACCTTGTTTGTATTTCCAGCTTTTTCTCCTTTTCCATCCTTTTTTCGTCTTCTGTTTTTCTTTCCCGATACTTTCTTACAGGCAGTTTATATGCTAAATGCAGAATGCTTTCGAAAAATCTGATTCTCGCATGTAAAATAGACAGGCCGAATTCGTTAGCTTCTTTTGAAATACCTCTTTTGTCGTCTAATTGGTTGAAGCTTTTTGAAGTTTTCCCACAAATGTAACAACGACTAGTAGATGTTGTTCCAGTAGCTGCGTTGCAGACTTTTCCGTCTACCATTGTCACAATGAATTGGTTGTTGACAAAAAACCTTTTTCCACCAATTTCAATGTCAACCTGAGTCGGGATAAGAGAATCAATGGAATTTTTCACGTAATTTATCTCTTCAATGGTGATATCATTTGTCTCTTTGGCGAACCGAAACCGAATTTAACGACAAAATCGTGGAGATGAAGGTGTTGGATTTTGCCACAAAACTTCATTGTTCTTGCCTTAAACTAGTCGCACAGGTTCAAAGCACCTTTAGAAAATATTTGCATCCGAGTCACCTTCATTATCTGGTTTTTGCTTGAATTGTGCTTGCTGAGATCCGTCACATCCCCATTTGCAGATCAACTTCAAAGTGTTTCGGTGCAGCTCCTTTACTGTTGATAAGACCTCTTCCAAGAATACTGATAAGCTTGTAGTTGAGTTTCGGCACAGGTACTGTTCACCGTGCAGGTTTCTGGGGGAGGATAACATTCTTTTTTTAGCTTCTTGAATCAAGCTATAACAAGGAAAGAACTTCCTGTTCGTTTTCCTGATTATTTCATACTGTCCCTGTGTTAAGTCAGCATCTATAAACATTTTCAATACTTCCATGGGGCTAAGATGCTAAGGATTTGCACATTTTGGAGTATCATAAGCTTTTTTGTACTTCGTTGCACGGGTCGGAGAGCTCACAATTTCTTTGAGTATGTTCGAAGCATCTCGTTTACCCATTTTACTTAATTCAACTTGTGCTCCGTGAAGTATGACACTGCCATCTTCTACATTAGCGCGGAGCCCTTCTGTTTTTCTTCTTCTGCTCTTATTGATGGATTTACCAAATGATTTATGAGGGCGACCTGGACGAATTGATGTATGAATTTTTGAATATTGGTATTGCACATAATTTCTCATCTATAGCCTAAGGACAATGTAAAGTCCATTTTAAATGATGTTACTTAATTAATAAATACTGAAATACTTAAATACTATATGCTCATTTCTTAAACTAATCTCCTTATTAAAATGGAATCTTTTGTTCGTTCTTAGTTTGTCAATATCTTGTATACTACATGATGCTGCTTTGGCGTCGTGTTTTAACATCATTTGATCTGGAATACATTTTCTTATCAAGGCAGATACGCCTTTGGTGCGTACATGACTCATCCGACATCAGGTTTATTATTATTTTTAAACTATATGGTCAAGGGTCGTTAACTCGCATGCAATTCCCCTATACAAGTCAGCCCGTCACGCTACTCTGCGTATTTTTGTTGAGGTTTCCTCCTTAAATAGCTGCTCCGTTACATATCAAATGAACTGGCGACACGCATCAGTGTGAGAATAATTGCGAGATAATGGACCTCAAATATTCCACATAAGTTCGCAAGCAAAACAAATTTCATGCTCAGCAAAGGTGGATTTGTCATAAGAAACTGGCTGTCAAACTCTATAGAGGTCGCTTTCAATGCTTGATTTTTTTTTGAATTTTATGATATGCTTAGTGTGGCCAAAACGGTACGAGACCAGTCCCTTCAAATCAACAAGCGTTTCATCACGCTCTCGTTTATTGCAAGGAACATATGGGCGATATCTCTATCATTCGATCTTTGTAGAACTCTCCACGTTCTTGTGTTGAGTTCCCAATTTTGGCCAAAATTGCCAGTATCCTTTTGCTTTCTATCCCTGTACTTTGTGGAAAGAACCCTCTGATAAAATGCGGTTTCGGAAGATGTGACTCCCCGAATAACATCACTTCCAATCCACATTTTTCCTTTAGCTTGGTGAAGTTGTTCTTCAGCCACTCCGCAGTGGAGGTGTCCACACAAATGATTAAAAATCAGCCAGTATTAAAAGTCACTGTTCTGGCCGGGAACTTCAAAATAAGAACGCACTCTTATTACATGAAAATACAATTGATGAAAATACTTACACCTTTTGTTCCCTCCAAGTGCCAGTTTGAAAAAGGCGGAGGTTGAAAGAAGTAAAATAAAATCGGAAGTTTTGAGCGAAAGCCACTGAACTTGAATTATTTACTTTGAAAGGACTGATGACACTTGGAGAGAATGTTCACGAGGTGTTTACATTAAACTAAAGTGAGCACACTTGAAACACCGTAACATCCAGGACACCCCGAATATGCGACATCCCAGGTTCGGTATTAACTTCTGTCACAGATCAGGGCTACGTTGTCGACGGCAAGTGGCTTCACCGACTGATACCATTTCATTCTGAGGCATAGGACAGGCAGATATTCTGCAAACCACCTAACACAAAATTTGTGCTGGGTCTGTTGCACCTTTCGCCATTGTAAGACACGGTAGTCTTGTTCACGCGGATGTGGTGTCTGCTCGGAGTTAGGAATGCCTAAAAGATAATGATTAGTGGTTCATTATCGGGGACGTCTATTGGAATGTGAGTTAAAGGCCGCGAGTTTACGATATTCTCAGTTTGATACATGAGGCTGTAAAGGCTATGCTCCTGAAGGTTTTCGTTATATAGCGCATGCCCTATTGCTCTCTTCACGCTGCGCACCAATCGTTCCCAGCACCCCCTGCATGAGGATAAAGAGGCCATCCTTGGATCCACTTAGACCAAATAGCGTTGGCTCAATCTGTGATTTCCTTATCCCAATCTATCTCCCCACGTCAGGCGCTTTGAAGAGCTAACTTAGCTATTAGCGAATACTCTGCAGCCATTCTGAACGGGTCGAAAACTGACATCGCGATACTAAGCATTTCGCGTTTTGTTGGCTTTCTGGATCTCTTAAGTAATCCCGGATAGATCCTACCAAACGCCATGATCAATTTTAATGCGTTGTGATTGGTGTCCCAGTGCAACCCTAATACCTTTTCGTACTGTCCTGTTTCACCTTTGTCAAGGTTGAAAGTCGAAGGCCCTGACATGCCCTCACCAAACCTCTGAGCTACTTGTTTTGAATTCGATACGTTTTAGCTCAAAACCCCCTTGCTAATGGATCCAAAATACCTCTTCGATAATTTGAATTGACTCTTATTATGTTGAGAAACTGCAAGCGAAGTCGTCCAAAGTTACCTATACACCCACATATTTCGCGCTGTCCGAGAGTGACAGTCGAGTCGTCGAGTTTTGGGAGTGTGAATTGTGGTATCTTGTACTTTCTGGTAAAAAGAACCAGTTCCGTTTTGGAGGGGCTGACATTGAGACTACAGCTGCTTGCCCAAGTGTTGAACGTCCTCAAGGCCAGCTCCATAATCCCACTTAAAGTGTTTAAGTATTTTCCCTGCACTATTATGACAACGTCATCCGCGTGGCACTGCATTGACTTAAACTTTTTAAGGATGTCGTTGATGAGCAGCACCCACAAGAGTGGAGATGTGACTTCCTTTGAGGGGTTCCCCTGGCCACTGAAATATTAGCCGAGCTTTGACCAATGGAACAGTTAATTATCCCACTTGCGAGCATGTTGCTAGCCCAATTTGTTATCCCCTGTTCGATATTTACATCTTTGTTTTTTTTTTTTAAGACCTGAGAAGATCTTTTGTGCTGAATTAGTCAGAAATGAAAATTAGGCTAGTAGAATTTATACCTTTCGAATGAAGTTAGCAACTCTTCCAGCAGGGGAGCCCCTTATTTCATAGATGTCAAGCTGTTCTCTGAGGTAGGTATTCCGCCTGATTCGATTGAGGTCTGGGCAGTCATTTTGAGTGCTCGCAGCGCTTAATGGCTAAATTTACTGCTGTTTTAGATGTACAGGTTCAGGTCCATTGAAGGGGGTTTCTCTCCTGGACAGTTTGTCTGGTTTATCGTTTCCGTCAATGCCCTCATGCCCAGGAACCCTTTTTCTTGAGCACAGTTTTTGGAGGGTGTTGAAGTAGTGCATGACTGATTTGGAGTCAATTACGTGCGATCTAAGGGCATTTATAGCTGCTTCATCGTCCGTGAATATATGGATGTTTGCACCTTTGATACCAGGGTTGTATATCAGATTGACGCACTCTTGAATGACGTGTATTTCTGCTTGGAATACACTAGGACTTTTACCCATGGCAATTGATATGTTTGTGTTAGGTCCATGTATTCCAGATCCCACTTTCGTTTCCATTTTAGGACCATCCGTATACCACTGTATGCCATTTTGGCTATTTGGTGAGTGTTTACTAACCCATGCGTCTTTACTGGGAATCTCCGTGGAGAAACCTTTGTTGAAGCATAAAGACTTTTAAAGGCTAGTTCTGGTACGTCAGAGAGTTGGATCCTCAGGTCCAGGTGTACTTAGAGATCCAGCTCTTTGGCTTGTAACAGACTAGTTGAGACCCCCCTGTGGGCAGCCTCTTACGGCTTAAATAAGTTTAAGGTGGGTATCACCTTTCTGATTTTGAAGCAATGCTGGGAATATGCCGGCCGTACCCGGCGCCCTGTATGATTTGAATGAGTTGATAGCCCGTCTTTCCTTTTCCGAGCTAAAAAGTTTACCGGATAAACGGTTAATTCTGTTGAGACTTCCTGATATTGAAAGCTCAGCTAACTGTCCATTTTACGTGTCGAAGTTGTGAGATCCTGGGCATTGAACCTGAAGCAAGGTATTCAGGGTTTCTTCTCAGTCGCGTGTCATCTTGCCATCCGCTTTGATTAGCAAGCCTATGCAGTTGTTGTGGTCTTTGGATAGGGCTTTATGGAGGCGTGCCAGCTGCTCGTAGTTTGCGCTCCAGGAGGCCCGTTTTGATATTCTCATCTCTAGGTTGTAGGAAATTAGGAGGGATTTGTATTGTTAACAACTACTGGTGCGTTTAGCTTTGTTTAAAAATTTCCTTACTCTTTTCCGAATAGCTTCGAGGTTCTCATTCCACCACAGTTTTCCTGATTTTGCAGCTATTTTAAAAGAGGAGAGAATTATTTCATTAAGCTGTACTTGTGCCTCGTCAGTATCCAATGTTGTATGTGGTGCGCAAGGCAGCAAGTCAACTTTGACCGCTAGATGTTCGCGGTAAGTTCTCCAGTTCGTAAGTTTATTGTCGTATCTTACTGGCTCATTCTCGGTGTTCCATGTCATCTTAAACCTAATATGCATGTGCTCCGATAGGGATGCCTCATCGGAGACAATGTTTTGAGTGAAAGAAGAACAGAGGGTGAGGTCTAAAACTTCCTCTCTTAAACTATTTCTAAAAGGAAATTTGTCCCCCTTATTTAGTATAACTGGCTTGTTAGTACATAAACATTCTAAGAGTGACTCACCTCTTTTATTGGTATTCCGGCTTTCCCACATTTGTTGATAAGCATTTGCAGCGCAGCCGATAATATGATGTACTCCCTGAACCTGACAGTACCGTCACCGTCTCCCGCGAAGTACGCCGATATGATAACATAATTGTGTATCTCTCGGCCGATGTGGCATTCCGCATGAACCGCCACCAAGTTTCAGGTTTTGAAACATGGAATGAGGGAAAATTAAGTAACTTTCGTTATGGAAATTCTAGGCGCCATCCGAGACCACTCCCACTCCGGTACTATGTGGGAAGAAACCTCTAGTGACATGTGGTTTTGGAAAGTGTTCCTCCTTCACAAGCAGCAACTCCAAACCTCATACACTCTTCTATTGTGATATCCATAATTCTTTCCTGTATCTAAGCCATTTGTTCAATACTGAGAGGAATACGATCGAGATCCATTGGGACTATACATAGTCTAACATATCTCACAATATTGCTATATGAGATTTTGTTGACAGGTGTCTTCCCAGTGCGATCAGGTTTCGCATCGGGGTGAGGTGGGGTATCTACCTTGGACCTCAGGACCTTTGTTACCATCGGCTACTTTCGCAAGAACCTGTGCTTCTTCAATGCTAACGCCACTTTTCAGCGCTCGCTTGAAACGGTGTCTCTCAGATGGTCTGAATCTGATAAAACCGGACTCTTGTAGGCCCTCATTGTCCGAGCTCACCAGTATGTCCATGTCTAGGGATGAAAACTCATCCGACATGATGCTTTGGTTACATAAGGTGCTGGTATCGGAAATTGAGTCGCTGATGAGAGACTGATTCCCTTCCAGGTCGTCCAGTTCAGAGTCCAGGCTAAGTGACCTTGCCCGAGTGGCAGAGGTCATGTCGTGTCGAAAGGTTGTTCCGAAACATCCCTTGTTGATGCTGCATTTGTAAAAGCAGCATTCTCTATTGTTTTTTTTTAGTTTACGGTCCCACGAGTAAGCGGGATAGTAGGTCGCCCGTGGACTACCCGTATAACCACAGAAAGGCTGGTTTGAAATCGGATGTCACCAGGTATCCGAAATTTGCAAACTGGTGACTAAGCTCCCTCTAAGTTATGCATCCCTCGGCGTTTGCTGTTACACTTTAGATTAAGGGATTTATCTTCGAGGTTAACTCCTCTATCCCCACTGAGGTATCCCCCATAATTTATCCGGGCCTGGGACTGGCAGATTTCTTCAGTGACAATCGCACAAAAGTCATCAGACGGAGTTCATCTGATTGCATCTACTGGAGCACTTTTAATGGCGCTGAGCTTCACGTTATCGAAGGCTCCTTCTATTTCGAGGAAAGCCGCCAACGCAAGCTCATCGAAGGGTGGACTCCATTCAATTTTCCCCATCACCTCTTATAGGGCAATCTCTACACATTTGCTTTTCATGTAAGCATGCTGTGATTCGGTCAGAAAACCATAGCGCTCTAGAGTTACAAGCAGAAATGATGACAAACTTAGTAGGTGAGGAAAAAAGCAACCCCCTTGGGAATAAAAAAAAATTTAGCCTCGGCAGCGGATGTCCCAGCTGCTTTAGCTACTCCTATCGAGGTTCTACCCTGTGAATCGCAGGTGTGAGTGCCAGCCTGTTCACCGGTGATATCGCTCACGTTACTGAGGGTACTCTCAAACTCCTCACTATCGCTAGCCAGAAGCTCAGCTGCTTCCAGTGCCCTTAACAGAAGGGAGGTGGATGAAGTCGAGATTTCGCTTCCACGACAGGGATTGCTTGTTTATGTAATTTTTTTTTGTTTATTTTAGGGTTTTCCATTTTTTAAATTAAATTCGCTTCCCATGAGTAAGGCCAGAAATAAAAGGTCAGCCCAGGTAGCGCCGTCATACTTGGGTAAGGCTAAGTATAACAGGCCTACGCCTCAGCATACGTTGTAACTCGGGTTCCTTTTCAGCCACTGAGATCCCACTCCTCCTTTACCCGAGCTTGGGGCCGGCAAAATGCTTGAGTACCGGTTGTAGAAGTATCCAGGCTAAGTTAAAAGAAGCTTATGAGAGCATTGACAAGGAGAAGCTAATGGATACATTTACATCTATTACCACTTATTGGGTTTTTATTTCCCCGTCTCACCACATATTGAGATGAGTTGGGAGAGGCTTATCAGATCGAGGATCTAATCCTTACGACGAACTTTTATGGGCACACTGTCTGAAGTTGAAAACATCATTTACTCAAGTCCGTAAACATATCTTCTCATCAGCGCTGAAGATGAAGAAGCCCATAATGCAAACCATTTCCTACTAGAATCTCCAAGCAAAATGAAGCCACTAGCAGCTTTATCGACGGACGTACGGTACTACGAAATAATTGGCCAGTGACGGCAGTATACATAAAGTGTTAAGACTCACTAGTTATTCTACGCCATTGGTGGTGTCCGATATTTATATATTAATATAATGCGTCTGTTTTGGAAGCCAATACACTACAATTTAAGTCACGGCCATCTTTACAGACATGGAAAACAAAAGTGACCTAAGTTGTTGTCACTCTCACACTTTCAAAACCATAGACCTTTCAGATGTGTCACAGGAATATTTAAAAAAATTTACAAAGCTGTGCTAAAACTTACTAATTCCAGCTTGTCTTTCACCCCTGTGCATCTTTCAATATAAAGCGATTTCGAAACTAGTTAAAGTATCTTTTAACTACAATATTAAACTTTATTAAAATCGGTAGATAATTTGTTTGATATGATAATTTAACATTGGGATTTGATATTTTTATTCTTCTACTGGAACATAAGTTGTGTTCCAGTATTGTGCATCAATAAAAGTGCTTATTTCCACTGTACGTGCAAGTTCCACCAACAATTTAAATTATATGCGCTAACTTAATATAAGATATTTATTGCGGTAAGCAACAATGGTGCCAGACCAACTTTTACATAACAGCGAATTATTGTATGGGTAAATAAATACATATGCCAGTATTTAGGCAAATTAAATGTAACTACTACCAACTAGACCCATTTGTTAACAGTTTCCGCAGATAGCCATTATTTTGGGCTCTGGAAATTAAGCGCTGTTACTGATGCCAACAAAAACACACTTTTGTATTTAATTAATTTTTTTCTTCTTTAATATTAAGGCTGATTTATTTACAGCGGCCTTTGCAGTGGGCATTTTATGAAAGATCAAGCATGCGACTTATCACATTATTATGGTACTTTTGTTAAGTATTGTTTCACATTTATTTACAGGAAGACCTAGTCCAGCACAGCGTCTACAAATAATTAAGCTTTCTTCTTCTTTTTTTTTCTTCAGATGGCACTCCAGTGCATGACCCAGCAATCTCAGTCTTTGGATCTTCACTCTTCTGGCTAGGTCCATGTCGCTGTACAGTTCGTACAGTTCGTCGTTGTATCTCCTCCTCCAATCACCGTCAATACAGAACGGACCAAAGATCGCCCGAAGAATTTTTCTCTCGAAGCAACCAAGAACACCCTTATCCATTTTTGATAATATCCAAGCCTCTGAGAAATAGAGCAGGACCGGGATTGTAAAGGTCTTATAAAGGGTGACTTTTGTTGTCCGAGAGATACCTTCTTAGCCCAAAGAAACAGCTGTTGCCACGAGCTATTCTTCGCTTGATCTCAGCGCTGGTGTCGTTGTCTGTATTTATAGCAGAGCCTAGGTAGACAAAGTCCTTAACTACCTCTAAGTTATATCTGTCGAGGGTGACGTACTGCCCGAAACGTCGGTGTTGGTTGTCCCTTTTTGCTTGACAGCATATACTTGGTCTTGCCCCCACTAACCGCTAAACCCACTTTCGCCGCTTCCATCTTAATACTCGCGAAAGCGCGACTGACACCATGCTGCTTTCTCCCGATTATGTCAATATCGTCGGCGTATGCGAGTAGTTGGACTGACTTTTGAAAGATAGTGCCTCTTGTGTTTGCTCGTGAGTCTTGCACTATTCTTTTAAGTACGATGTTGGAAAAATCGCATGACAGCGCATCGCCTTCTCTAAATCCTTTCTGGGCATCAAATGTCTCGGTGAGATCCTTACCGATCTTGATGGAGCAGCGTGCATTCTCCATCGCCATCCTGCATAGAGGGACGAGTTTGGCAGGGATCCCGAAATTAGACATTGCTCTGTATAGCTCGTTTCTATAGATGCTGCCATACGCGACCTTAAAATCGATGAATAGGTGGTGTTTATCGATCTGAAGCTCATGGGTCTTCTCCAAGATCTGCCGTAGTGTGAATATTTGGTCGATGGTGGTTTTTCCTGGCCCTGTTGGATTACGCCTTTCGTACCGTGCTTTCTGCGTATTTTAGCAGAGAAGAGTACTGAAGCGGAGAGAAAGAAAAGACTTTAGTTTAATCGTTATAATTCTTTATTTAATTATTTCTTTTTATAGTAAAAGGCCCGCTGTGTTTCCTTTACTATTGGGAGTATTTTTGTGCTTGATTCCTTTTACAATTTATAAAATAATAAAGGCCCGCTGTGTGACCTTTACTATTTGGAGTAATTTTCAATCACTGATTTTATTCTTCCGAACCACTGCCTTTTATACGTATTTCTTCGATAATTCCTCTTGCACTCTTACGCAGTAGCCTCAATACAAAATAATTCCCATAATTTATTTTCCACTTATCGATTTGAAGAGTTAGCATTTTTAACTTCGTTGACTTAAGTGTCCCAGTCAGTTACCCTTCCGTGTTGACATATTTATGGTTCATCGGCGATACCACGATCGGTTGGTATTTTGATCCATGTCACGCAGTGCAACGACACTCGATGCTGTTATTGTTGAGTCGGCATTTTGGCGTTGACCTATATAACACACTACGGGGGAATGTGTTGAAGTGTCTTTATTTACAATTATCCTTTTCGCTTTTCGGCAGCGTAAAGTGGAGTTATGACGTTGGATTGAGTTTGTATGGGAGTCACTTATTCTGGATGACCCATATAACACACTTCGGCGTGAAGTGTCTGAGTTATGACATTGGATTGGGTTTGCATGAGAATCACTTATTATGGATTTTGTGTTTCGATGATGGGTGTGATGTACTATTGGTATTGGAAGATGCAAGGGTTGCTTGTGGTTATATTGAAGAAGTAAGTGTTGCTTCTGGGGTGGGAATATAGTACTATAGCGTAGTGTAGCGGAGTACTACAGCCTGAAGCCACACTGATATGAACCTATGAGGTTGTTGACGAACGGCTTCAGGCGTTCACGCAATACGGCAGATAAGATCTTATGTGCGATGTTAAGGAGACTGATGCCTCTGTAGTTGGCGTAGTTCAAAGGGTCTTCTTTTTTGAGAATCGGATAAACAATGCTGAGGTTCCATTCATCGGGCATACTTTCGTCCGACCATATTTCACAGATGAGTAGGTGTATGCTCCTTACCAAGTCATCACCTGCCGCTTTGAAGAGCTCAGCAGTCAGGCTATACGCTCCAGCAGCTTTGTTGGACTTAAGCTTCGATATAGCTATCTTCACTTCATCCAGGTCGGACGGACGGAATTGTTGGTCATCATCGTCCAGGTTGAAAGGATGATTCTGCCTAACAGTGGTATTTGGTCCATCATCACCGTTTTACAGTCTGCAGAGATGGTCTTTCCAAATCCTCAGCATCGACTCCGATTCTACTACGATGTTCCCTTGTTCATCTCTACAGGCTTCGGGGTTTGTTTCCGCGGCATCTTATTTTTACGTTTTGGTAAAACTTCCGAACCTCATTCCGCTCATAGACATCATGAGCACCGCTGGTCTTTTTTTTGCAGTGCAGCATTGCGTGCTTTGTCTAGGTGCATGTGCTTGCCGGCATTCATCATCGAACCAGGGGTTTCGTTGTGGTGGACGAGTGAAACTCAGCACATCAGAAGCGGCATCTCCGATGCCTTACTTGTGTATGTCGAGATGTGGGAACCGCGTGCTAGCCACGACAATGTTTCGCCCCGCCGCAAAGTCGATTAGCCTGAATTCGTTATCGGAGATGGTGTTGTGCAGACTATATTTTCCGATTGTTCCACCAAAGATACCCTCTCTTCCTAGCTGTGCATTAAAATCACCGAGGAAAATTTTAATGTCATAGCTAGGGCATTGCTCGTGGGTTTTGTTAAGGAGCTCATAGAAGCCATCCTTGGTGTCGACATCTTTCTCCACTGTGGGGGCATGCGCGCATACAAGGCTAATGTTGAGGAATTTATTTATTATTCTATTTGTTCAGTCCATCCCATCGCATTTCTTGAATGGCGGTTATGTCTGCTTTGCAGCAATCTAGGGCCTCCGGTAGTTGCTCGGCTGCACGTGGCCTATTAAGGGATCTAACATTCCACGTGCATATCCGAAGCTCATTGTCCTTAAATCGTTTGCGTGGGTTGTCAACAGTAGATCCGTCCATATCCGAGGCTTGTTGATGCTTCGTAACTTAATCTTTTTAAAATGGCCGGGCAGTTACCCCGGCGGCACAACCCCCAACTTGGAGGACCAGTTCCATTTTGAGTGCCCCTAGGATGAGGGGTCGGTTACACCGAAGCCAGTAACCCGTTCCGGGATGTGAGCGCTGCCGTTGGCCCTTATAGGGCTCGTCCGCCACCATCTCTTTTCCAGCACCCTAACTAAGTCCTGGAAATCCTTTCCGGCCTGAGCTCCAAATATGTCGGAGCAGCCCGGATAAGGTCTTGTTTTTTTTCCCGACAGTAATCCTGATTTATGGCGCAGGAAACTCGCCATTTACCCCCTTCACTTCGCAATCTCTTGTGATTCCCAGATGGCGCCACGGGGAGGCGTGAAGTAGGGCTTATTAGCAGAGCTGCAGGATGTTCGGCTGCAGAGGCTCATTCTCGTTATTTAGAGAACCGGTACCTGTCTTATGATACTACTTTTACGAGGCCTTATACTAATCGTTGCCCTTGGAGGAATCATCGGTCCATATTCTTCAAAACTAAGGTCGACCCGAAAGTAACTGTGAATGTGGGCCGTTAGCTCACATTATAGCAGACTATTTGTATCCTGAAATTGAAACATTTGGTTCCAACAAGACTTGCCCCACAGCTTGTAAAACCATGGCTTTGTTGTAAGAAGTGCTGGAAGAACGCTTCAGACCGGTATCCGCATAAATCATGTGACATCACCCCTCTAGACTTTATCCTTTTGAACTACACAAAGTCCAAAATCTATATGGATAAACCGGCTATGATTAAAGATTCGGAACTTCAGAATGAACCATGTTAGCCACAGTTGAATTTTAAATATGTTCTAATTTTTTTTGAGGAGAATATTTAAAAATTTGAATACGAAGGAACTTTCCCCCAAAAATCGCATCGAGTTGCTGAAATCCTCTACATGCAACATATATGCATCTCTTCGGGTAATTTTTCGAACTCTGTTAGCCACAAAGGGCATTCATTTTTTTGTCTCGTTCAATATCCAACAAGTTATTATTCGGGAGTCCGTTTAAAGAGACATACTATCAAAAGTAATTTATAGATTTTATACTTAGTTACTCTATTTTAAGCGCATACAATTTTATGATATTTTATTAGAATAACGTTCAGTAGAATAACCAAAGCAGAGGATACGTCCACTAGTCCGTGAACTGAAAATTCTGGGAACCAACACCCGGCTGAATGCACCCATTTTAGTTGGCTGGCGGTTCTTAGTTTTTCCGGTGGACGGGGCACTTCCTTTTTGGTTAGTTTGAGAAATCGAGGTAGACGTATTAAAAATATACTAAAATTAAGGATTTACTCGTATCATTAATATAAAAAGAATATACTAAAATATCTATGCAATATTAATTTCAGGCTCTTAGTAGGTGGCAAGGCAGCTCTTCGTTATACTTAAAGTGACGCTACAGTCCGGTTATATTCGAGTTTAATCTTCCAAACTTTTTGAAACAGAATTTTGAAATTTATAATGAAAGATCCGAAAAGCCCTAGGGATTAAAGAAGCGAGAAATAACCTGAAGCACAGAACATTTAGTAACTTTCATTGGCATACCTTTTAGATACTGTTCCATCAAACTGATATCAACTGAATTGCCAGTTGATATGCGCAGAATGGTACGCATGTGCTGAGACATCGAAGACGATACTTTATATTGAAATTGTATTGTGATTTCGGTTTATCGGTCGATGATGCATATAGTATTTTAACATTCTTCAACAAACTTTTCGGAAGATATCTTCTGGTGAATTAGAAAGTTTACTGGTTAATGATATTAATCGAATTCTAGTGTCTACTTTATTATCATCCCATGATACATTTTCTTCGCCCCGTGGTATCTTTCTTTCTCTCTCTCTATCCCATTTTCCAAAAAACTTAACACGTGCTCCGGCAATTTAAGAGTATTCATACCCTCTTGAGTGTTAAGTTCTTTAAAAAAAAAAAAACAGGAGATACCTGATATCGATCCTGTTTTTTTTTACTATTGACTATTTATTCTAATGGTTTCTATTATAGATCCCGAAAGCTACTTTCATTGCAATCACCGACCGCACTTATAGACAGAGCATATACTTTTAGTAACCCAGAATAGACACTTTGAACTCCCATTGGAACCACTGCCTTGTAGGGACTCCCTACAACGTACAGTCAAATATTGTGTCAACATCAGTTAAAGGATCTGTAATGTGCTTCACATTTCCAGGCACAAGTTTCCAATAACAGTCTAACCATCTGCAGGAATTAAAGAAAGTTGGTAAAGAAATGGATGTGCATATGCTATGGTTAGATTAAAGGACTCTGTAATATTTGCGGGTGGAATCGCCCAAAATATTTAAGCTTTCAGGAACCACTGTCACTTCGATATGGATGTTTACTGGCCTCGATTGCTGACTGCACCCAAATGTTAAAATTGTCTTGTCGTATGTACCAGTACTTTGGCTCATTAACTGCTTTTTCCATCGGTAACGTTTCAAAAAACACTTTCTCGTAGTAAGTGCAACGAAAACATCTAATGCCTCTTTTTAGCATGTTCTTTCGTTGATCGAGTGTGTCGTCTATTACAATCTTTTGTTTGATGGGACAACGATTTGCAAAAGAAACAATATTCTTTCCTGCTACTGGTAAATAGTTCAGCTGGCGTCGCGTATGTTTTACAAGTATGTGGAAACAGAAAAAATTTTCTTTTCTTGTTCATTATCGGCAACAGAAATTGCACTTACCGAACCTGCTGCAGTAACTGTATTCTAGGAAGGAATTTCCTTCCGATTTTCGCTTACCTCTTCTCAATTTTTGGTGAAAACGAAAATATTATGGCCGTTAATCATCTGGTAAGCATTGCAAAAATTTTAATTTAAGCATAATGCTGTAATAACTCGATCAAATTCCCATTGATGGCAAAGATCTCGTGCTATAAAGATTGTTCAGACCTTTAAAGTCCGATTTGACGACAATTGGGGCATCGTCATCAATTGAAGCATAATCTTATCAATCAATTTATTTTCATAAACTGTCAAATTCTTCTTGCACTAATGCAATACCACCGTATTTGGAATATATACCTTCAGTCAACGTTCTATAGTGTTGTGCTCGGGTTGCAGATTTTTAATATAAACCCGACAGCGACATTTTTCTTTGGTAAATTTTTACGTAGCGAATTCTACATACATAGATACATAGTGGCGGGATTGAAAGGTGCAATGTAATAAAGGCAAGGGATATAAGACCGGCTTTATTTCACTTTTACAATTCAGCCTTATTTTAATTTTCATTGTTTTAAATTTTGCTTACCTTAAATAAATTAACTGCCAACATGTTGTGTTTAAAATGAATAAAGTAAACGGTATCATGTCAAATTGACCAAATACAATTAAAACTAAATCACACTTAGTAGGAAGTTATAGGGGTCTGCTTGACAGTTGCTGACATTCCCTTATCGGAGCGATGGAGTCGCGTGAGCGGCTACGACCTGAGGAGAAAAAGTTGAAATACTGTAAACCAGCCAAGCGGCTAACCAAATTGAACCAAATATCTAGGGTGGGTGCTTGCTAACAGAATTCCGCAGGATTAAGCTGTTCATGCGATTTTGTTGGAAGCGACGAATATGGGTTAAGGAGTCAAAGAGGGCAAGACAAAAGAAGAAGGAAACTTACAACCAACATCTCGGACAGAGCGTCACCTTTGACAGTTATAACTTTGAGTTAGTTAAGGACTTTGACTATTTAGGTTCCGCTATAAACTCAGACAACGACACCAGCGCCAAGATCAAACGAAGAATGACTATTGCCAATCGCTTCTTTGGGCTTATTTGGCAATTCTCTACCAAAACCCTCTCTCGAATAACAAAAGTTACCCTATTTAAGACGTTAATAATCCCAGGCCTGCTCCATGGCGCAGAAGCATGGCAATGATCAAAAATCGATGAGGGTGCTCTTGGTTGCTTTGGAAGAAAATTCTTTGAATGATCTTCGGTCCCGTCTGCATTGACGATGAGTAGAGGAGAGGAAACAATGACAAACTGTGTTAACTGTATAGCGACATCGACTTAGCCAGGAGAGTGAAGATCCAACGACTGAGATGGCTGGGTCATGTAGAGCGGATGGACAGTAACGCCCCGGTCCGAAAAGTCTACGAATCCGCCCACGAGGACATGAGACCAAAACTCATGTGGCGAACAGAGGTGGAAGGGACCTCAGTCAACTTGACGTGCGAAATTGAAGGCAAAAGTTCGAGCTGACTGGAGACGCTTGTTAACGCCATAACACTGCTACATAGTTTTTTTTATTCGTTTTTAACCAAGTTTCGATAATCAACGCAACGCCAAATTGTTTGCTTTTAAGAAGTTTGGAAATTCTATGGGCCATATCAACAACGACCTATTTGGCATGGCTTTTAAAATTTGTCGGCTTATATATTAATGCACACTTAAGCCTAAAGTGTACCAATAAGGTTCCAGTAGTCAATTTTTACTTAAAATTAACTCTTTCAAAAAATGCTCTACATTCTCATTGAATCTACTACCATCAGCTTAAAAGTAATTTACGTCTTAATTACAATAAAATGAGGTATAAATCGGAAGATAAGACTTGTTAAAAAATAACTCAAATATAATATTATTTTCATCAATCAATATAACGAAATATTTAGTAATTAATTGTTTCATTCACGATAAATACATTTTTACCAGTTTTTTTTTAACTTTAAAATAGGTATTTTAATAGGTTATAATGAATAATTTATGATTGATTATGAGGACTGCCACGGCGTTGAAAAGGATTCAGCTGGCGAAGACATCCATGTAACGTGTAGGGCGCACGGCTTAACCGTCTTAAATACAATGTTTATTAAACATCAACGACATCTTATCACCTATAGCACCGGAGGCCACGAAACGCAGATAGATTGTCACCTCTGCAAAATATCGATGAGAAACCGTGTTAAGGACTGTAAAGTAATACCTGGAGAATCGCTAGTAAGCCAGCACCGTCTGCTTATTACAGAATTTTTCACAGCGGAACCACCGAAAACACGGGCATCGTTTGGAAAGCCAAAAATCCGGTGGTACAAGCTTTCGAAGGAACGAAGCGCAAGATTTATCGCACTGGCTAAAGAAGTACTTCAAAACATAAATGGTATAGCAGACTCACTTAGCCCGCAAGAAATGTGGAACAGCATGCACGAGGAATGCATAACACTAGCAAAACCCCATCTGGGGACTATATCGAAATACCATCACGTCGGCAAACAAACATGGCGGTGAAATGACGAAACCAAACGAGCTGTGGCCGACAAGAAGAATGCATATCAAGTATGGACAAAATGCGATCGGAGCGACGATATCGAAAAAGCTCGACTGGCTCTTGAATACGAGCGTCTTAAAAAGATCGCAAAGAAAGTCCTGGCTCGAACTTGAGCGGCAGAAGCGGAAAACCTGTACCAGGAGTTGGAACAAATATCCTCACGATCGGCAGATAGAAGACAAACTATACAAGAAGTTCAAACGTCGTACTATACTAAAGTCTCAAATACTTTTATGCTCGCTGCACAGAGGCGAAAAGATTCGATGGAAATAACCTCGCCGAAATACATAAAAAATGCAGACGGTCGTTTATTAACAAATGAAAAGGAAATTCGTGACCGGTGGATTGAATACTGCAAGGAGTTGCTTAACAAACAGTTTCCACGTGATATCGTGCCGACAGCTGGTCTACTCGAGGAGGAAGTTTCGGACCTTTAAATCGAAGAAATAAGTATAGCATTCGGGAAAATGAAGCGGGGACATCATCACCAGACATCATTCCATCAGATTTTTGGTCGAAGATGGAGGGAATCGGCAGCGACTGGCTATCGAAACTTTTAAATAAATTAAAATGTGGACAACCTATGCCAAATCAAAGGAGAAGTAGCTTCGTGGTTCCATTATACAAAGGAAAAGGCGACACTCGAGAATGCAACAACTACCGTTCAATCAAGCTTATGTCACACACAATGATCGACAATCATCGAAAGAGTCTTAAACGAACGTCTTTGGCAAATAATAAACCTCGATAATAGCCAGTGTGGATTTGTTGAAGGAAGATCGACGGCGGATGCTATCCAAAGCCTACGAATAATAATGGAAAAGCACCGAGATTCGTCTCAGGATTTACACATGGTATTTATCGACCTCGAGAAAGCATTCGATCGAGTGCCTAAAGATCTCATATGGGCCGCGCTGAGGTCTCAAAACGTACCGGAAACGTATGTTAGAAAAATACAAGACATGTACGGAAACGTGAAAACTGCGGTAAAAAGCTCTGCTGGATTAGCGAGCGAATTTCCAGTTAATGTCGGAGTGCGGATGGCAACGATTAGTATAAGGCCTCGTAGAAGTAGCATCATCCGACAGGTGCTGGTTTCTTAAATGACGAGAATGAGCCTCTGCAGCCGAACATCTTGCAGCTCTGCTAATAAGTCCTACTTCACGTCTCCCCGTGGCGCCATCTGGGAATCTCACTAGAGATTGCGAAGTAAAGGGGGCAAATGACAAGTTTCCTGCGCCATTAACCAGGATTAGTGTCGGAAAAACAAAACAAGACCTTATCCGAGCTACTCCGACATATTTGGAGCTCAGGCCGGAAAGGATTTCCAGGACTTAGTCAGGGTCTTGGAAAAGAGATGGTGGCGGACGAGCCCTATAAGGGCCAACGGCAGCGCTCACATCCAGGAACGGGTTACTGGCTTCGGTGTAACCGACCCCTCGTCCTAGGGGCATTAAAAATGGAATTGGTCCTCCAGGTTGGGAGTTGTGTCGCCAGGGTAACTGCCAGGCCATTTAAAAAAAAATCAAGTTACGAAGCATCAACAGGCCTCGGATATGGACGTATCTACTGTTGACAACCCGCGCAAACGATTTAAGGACAATGAGCTTCGGATATGCACGTGGAATGTAAGACCCCTTAATAAACCACGTGCAGCCGAGCAACTAGCGGAGGCCCTAGACTGCTGCAATGCAGATATAATCGCCATCCAAGAAATGCGATGGGATGGGCCGGACAAAAAGAAGATGAAAAACTGCGACATCTACTACGGCAATTGCTATCGACGGCAAAAGCAGTGCTTATTTGGATGCGGATTTGTGGTCGGAGGCAGACTAAGACAAGAAGTCATCAGCTTCCGGCATGTGAGCGAGCGCCTCGTAGCAATCCGCATCAAGGCAAAATTCGCCAACATAAGCCTTATATGCGCGCATGCCCCCACAGAGGAGAAAGATGAAGACACCAAGGATGCCTCCTACGAGCTCTTCAACAAGACCTACGAGCAATGCCTAGCTATGACATTAAAATTGTCCCCAATGATTTTAATGCAAAGCTAGGAAGAGAGGGTATCTTTGGTGGAACAATCGGAAAATATAGCCTGCACAACACCACCTCCGATAACGGATTCAGGCTAATCGACTTTGCGACGGGGCGAAACATTGTCGTTGCTAGCACGCGGTTTCCATATCTCGACATACACAGGGGGACTTGGAGAACTCCTGATCAATCAACAGTCAACCAGATTGATCACATTGCGATCGACGCAAGACACTCCTCCAGCATTATGGATGTCCGTACGTTCCGAGGAGCGAACATCGACTCGGACCATTACCTTGTTGTAGCCAAGGTACGGTTGCGGATATCCCAAACTACGCCAAGACAAACTAATGCTGTGAGAAAATTCGACGTCAGACGGCTACAATCGCAAGAGATCGCCAAGTCCTTTTCCGATCGAGTGTCTCTTGATCTCTTAAGAGGACCAATACCGCTAGCATCAAGCATCGAATACCATTGGAAACACTGCCAAAATGCCATCAGAGATGCCGCTTCTGATGTGCTGGATTTCACTCGTCCACCACAACGAAAAACCTGGTTCGATGATGAATGCCGGGAAGCACATGCAGCTAAGCAAGATGCATGTAACGCGGCGCTGCTTAGAAAGACCAGAGCTGCTCATAAGCTCTATGAGTGGAAGAGGGGAGACGATCACCGGCTTCTCAGGAGGAAGAAGAAAGAGCATGAGAAGCGCGCGATCGAGGAAATTGAGAGATGCTACTCCCGATGCTGCTCTACTCCTGTAGAAATGAACAAGGGAACATCGTAGTAGAATCGCAGTCGATGCTGAGAATTTGGATGACGGACCAAATACCGCTGTCAGGCAGAATCAACCTTTCAACTTGGACGATGATGACCAACAATTCCGTATACCCGACCTGGATGAAGTGAAAATAGCTATATCGAAGCTTAATTCCAACAAAGCTGCTGGAGCGGATGGCCTGACTACCGAGCTCTTCAAAGCAGCAGGCGATAACTTGGTAAGGAGCATACACCAACTCATCTGTAAAATATTGTCGGTCGAAAGTATGCCCGATGAATGGAACCTCAGCATTGTTTGTCCGATTCTCAAGAAAAGAGACCCTCTGAGCTGCGCCAACTACAGAGGCATCAGTCTCCTTAACATCGCATATAAGATCTTATCCGCCGTATTGTGTGAACGCCTGAAGCCGTTCGTCAACAACCTGATAGGTCCATATCAGTGTGGCTTCAGTCCTGGAAAGTCCACCATCGACCAGATATTCACACTACGGCAGATCTTGGAGAAGACCCATGAGCTTCAGATCGATACCCACCACCTATTCATCGATTTTAAGGCCGCGTATGACAGCATCTATAGAGACGAGCTATACAGAGCAATGTCTAGATTTGGCATCCCTGCCAAACTCGTCCGTCTGTGCAGGATGACGACGGAGAATGCACGCTGCTGCATCAAGGTCGGTAAAGATCTCATCCAGACCTGTGATGTCCAGAAAGGATTTACACAAGGCGATGCGCTGTCATGCGATTTTTTCAACATCGTACTTGAAAGAATAGTGCAAAACTCACGTGCAAACACAAGAGGCACTATCTTTCAAAAGTCCATCCAACTACTCGCATACGCCGACGATATTGACATAATCGGGAGAAAGCAGCGTGATGTCAGTGGCGCTTTCGCGAGTATTGAGACGGAAGCGGCGAAAATGGGTTTAGCGGTCAATGAGGGCAAGACCAAGTATTTGCTGTCAAGCAAAAAGGACAACCAACACCGACGTCTCGGACAGAACGTCACCCTCGTCTACCTAGGTTCCGCTATAAATACAGACAACGACACCAGCGCTGAGATCAAGCGAAGAATAACTCTTACCAACCACTGTTTCTTTGGGTTAAGAAGGCAATTGAGTAGCAAAGCCCTCTCTCGGACAACAAAAGTCACCCTTTATAAGACCTTAATAATCCCGGTCCTGCTCTATGGCGCAGAGGCATGGACATCATCAACATGGATGAGGGTGTTCTTGGTTGCTTCGGGAGAAAAATTCTTCGGGCGATCTTCGGTCCTGTCCGCATTGACGGTGAGTGGAGGAGAAGATACAACGACGAACTGTATGGACTGTACAGCGACATGGACCTAGCCAGAAGAGTGAAAAGCCAAAGACTGAGATGGCTGGGTCATGTAGAGCGCATGGACACCAATGCTCCGGTCCAAAAAGTCTTCTAATCCGCACCCGAGGGACAGCGCAGTAGAGGAAGGCCAAGACAGGTGGCGCACGCAAGTGGAAGAGGACCTCAGCCAACTTAGCGTGCGAAACTGGAGGCAGCTAGCCAGGGATCGAGCTGGCTGGAGAAGCTTGTTGACTGAGGCCCAGGTCCACCCCGGACTGTAGCGCCACCTAATGTAAGTAGGTAAGTCGGAGTGCATCAAGGAAGTGTACTTAGGCCTTTCTTCTTTAACGTCATATTCGACTATCTGTTAAAAGACTGCATGCGCGAAGCAAATCTAGCGCCAATTCTCTTCGCTGACGACGCAGTTATACTAACGTCGAAGATTTGCAGAACGCCTTGGATTCGTGGAAAAATGCGCTGGAGAGAAACGGGTTTAAAATAAGTCGTTCAAAGATGGAGCATTTGACGTGCCCATTTGCACATCCATTGCGACCTGTTCCGGATATAATGTTAGACGGAATAGTTTTTCCGAAAAGCATTATCTTTAAATACTTAGGATCAATCGTTAACATGGATGCGAAATGTGACGACGACGTAAACCACAGAGTGAGTGTGGGATGGATGAAATGGCGGGAAAATTTGGGAATCTTTTTCGACCGAAAGTTTCTACTTAAGTTAAAGGGGATACTCAACACCACGGTTGTTAGACCAGCTCTTATATACGGTTCACAGTGCTGGACAATGTACGAAGCGTTTAAAAACAAAATGACGGCAGCGGAAATTAAAATGTTAAGGATGTCTAGTGGAGTCACTAAACGCGATTGCATTAGATCTATGCGTATAAGAGGAAGTCTACACATAAAGAATTCGGTAACCGAACAGCTTGAGGCGATTAGAATAAGCTGGTATAGCCACATTCAAAGAAGATCTGCGGAAAATCCGGTTAAAATGGCACTAGCAACTACGGTCACTCCAACTGTAAGAAAACGAGGTCGGAAAAAGAATTCCTGGATTTGTCAGATGGAAAATGCACAACAACGCCTGGGGCTAACCACTGAAGCGATCCTAAACCGAGCTAACATTAGCCAACCCCATAAGCGGAGCAGCAGCGATGCAGTAAAAATGGGAAACTCGTTACGCATAAGTTCGTATAACGAGGAAAAGGTTTATAAAAGGGTAAGGAGAAGATAATGAATAAATTATGAAAATTAAAAAACGCTCATACAATTTTAACTTAATTCAATTGTGATTTCATACATAATTTTAGTATTTAAGTTTCCAAATCCAATCCTTTTGCAAAGATTTTATTATACTTAGATGTATATTTAATTTGTGTTTTTTTTTATACCCGTGGCGTTCAATGTTACAAATTTTAATGGGCTGTCTATCTTATTACTTGATATGTACAAGTATAATTGTACACGAGTTTAGTGGTTGTTTCTTGGGCGATAACATAACAAATAACTAATTTACTAATCATTTCTATTACTAACAATTTATTACTTCCATTTCAATGTCACAACAATTTGTAAACGAATTGTATTTCCAATATTTGAACAGTTAATATCATTGATTAGTAATACACATGTGTATTTGTTTTTAAAGACACTTTTTGTATTTTTTTATCTTTGCAGATTTTCCAGAAGTAGTTGAAAAAGTACTGGAAACAATTAAAGAGAATGATATTCCAATTGGCTATTACTATACTGATAAATTTCATAAGCCGGTGGAGGCTTATACCAGCAAAGTAACGCATGATACTGATAGCGAGAGTTCAGCTCAAGGAATTGTTCAGGGTTTTCTCACTGAAAACTTTTCCCTCAATTCACAATTATCTAGTGAAGGCGATGAGGAAAGAAGTCATACAAATTCAATAGAAATTGATAGCCTAAGAACGTCTTCTCCGGAATCGGAAATTGAGAAATTATTTACGAACAATAGCCATCAAAGTCCCAGTACGTTGAAATCCCATTTTTCCGAACAAGAGCATTCAATTTTAGAATTGGGACAACCAAATATACACTGTGGAAATCACGAAAATACTTTTGCAAAGCCAATAACAACAAATACGGATTTAACCATCCAACCTATTCAGTAAATATATTTTTATTTAAGTTCTTAAATGTTTATATGTATTTTTTATACTCAATTCGAAAAACTAAAAACAACTGAAAACATGGTTTTAAATTGTAAATATGAATGTAGAGAGTGTTTTTTTTTAAACCCAGTTCTAACTTCAAACATTTATATTTGTCAAACTAACTGTCAGATTGCATATTGTCAATGCCATTATTATCAGTAATCTTAGCAATTATATTATATATATACATATATACACCCTTCAATAATGTTAATTTTAAAAATTTGCTTCCAAGATTTAGGTTCTGTGAGCTAAATTTATAAAACCCGCAAATGATCGCTATTCGTTCTTTAATTGCCCAATTTCGCGCAACATTTTCCTTGGAAGGTGGTACCAAGACGAATAGGAAAATGCATACTGAAGACAGTATTGCATCCGTACAGGAGAGTGTCAAAGAAAATCCAAATTTATTGATTCGATGTTGTTCACAACAGCTTGGTCTTTGCCCTTTTACTTTATGGAAAATTGTTCGCAAGGATCGCGATTTGAAGGTTTACAAGATCCAGCTTGTACAAGAATTGAAGCCGAATGTGCATCGCTTGGGTAAAAATTGTCGCATTTGGAGCGAAGATTGTTGAAACGAGAACAAATGTAGTTACAGCAAGATAGCGCTACGTGCCATACAGCAAAATTAATAATCAACTTATTAAAGGAAGCGTTCGGAAGCATTTATATGCATAAAAAAATAAATAAATATTTTTGTAGATAAATACTTACTTTCCCTTCTACGGAAATTTTCACAAATAACGGTACCCGGAATTTTTTCAATAAGGGTAATAACTGATTCTTGCATGTTTCGGGAGACACACTGGTTCGCAACAATAGCGATTCATTACATGCACAATAACAACACCAATAATGCTCATTACATCTAGCAGCATTCTAGGGTTAAAAGCGCCTACACAGGAGCCAATTTCGGATACAATTTCTGATTGCAATTTGCAACCAGCTGAAGAATTGGCTCGTGTGGACTTTATTCAAATCAAATCAGCAGATTGGCTCTGGCAATCTAACAATTTCTGTTCTCCTTTCCATAACTTCTAAAAAATTATGCCGTGTGTGGGAAAATGCAAACAATCTCACCCTCAGAATTCATTGAACAACGATTTGTAGCAGGTAGAATTACAACATGTTTTAAAATGGAAAGAAAATTTGAATACAGGTAATTTACATTTTTTGTTTTTCGATAACAGTGACATGACTATATACGTGTAGAATGGCACACAAAATATCCCCACTCAAACGTCCAAGAAATTGTCTACAAATTGCCAGTGCGTAGGTGCTTTTATATGATTAAAGTCTTTTTTATTCGGTTTATAGCGTTTAAGATTGATTTCGCACCTAAATTTGAATGACGCGCTTACATAGATATATGGTGAAATATACTGTACAATAGGAATGGTTCTACCCTTATCAGTAATACTTTTTATAAAAAAAAATGATAACAATTTTTTATATTTTTTATTGAACCTTTCTTTTAACATTTAATACATACATTTTGATAGTTCTGCATGGATAAATCACGTGCACTTAGAATTTTCCGTTTTATATTTTCCTTTTTGCCGTCCCTATTTCTATGTTATACCTGTTTGTTGATTCATGGTAAGCATTCGAAAATGGTTCACTAGTGAAGAATCGACCCCTTTGATATTTTTTAATATTATCCCGTTTCATTTCCCATAATATATCACTTGACCATTCGTTAGAAACTACTTACGTATTCATTATTTTTATAAATTCATTCTTAAGTATCCTTCCTATTTAACATAGGTCTTCTAAGCTCTGTATTACGGTGCTGTACCTTAGTTTTGATAAAAATAACGGTCATATATTTAAGGATTTAAATTGTACTTACTTTATTTTTGTTCATATTTCTTTCCAGAGAGAATAGTTGTATTATCAATATTTCCTGGTCGCTAATTTTTATGTCAATAAGTGCTTAACTATTGATATTACTTCCCGATTCCGTTATTCTATAGTCGAAATATTTTTGTATTATCAGTTATACGGGTAGGTTCGTGCACAACCTGTTTACACCGATTTTCTATTTCAATATTATTTCTTAACATGTTTTTCGTCTAACCAATTGATGTTTCCATCACCGGCAATAATAAACCATTTATAGGTCTGGTAATTGCTTATAGAAAACCTAGAGACTCTAGCATATGGTCAGTCTGTGCCTTTGGAGATGTCAACAACAACAATGGCCGAGCGCCCAATCTAAGACTAATTGTTTGCTAAAAAGATAAAAAAAGAACTGTAACAAAACATCCTTACCCCGAACCCACAAAATCAAAACTCATTGTAAAGGAAAGACCACAATTCCTCATAGTAATTTTACTTCCCCTATGTCTGCAAGCAGCCTTACTTTCACCATTCATGTACCACTAATGGGTTTTCATAGAATAGTTAACCTACCTATTCGGCGGTCTCAATTGTAGCTCTGAATATTTTAGCTTTAGTTTCGGGTCAGAAATCGGGCTCGAACCAAAGCATTGACTTTGTACGACAAAACAAACACAATTTATAACCCTGATTCACAAAGATAACGCACAAAAATCGACAAGTGTGATTAGCTGAGGATTTAAGGAGAGGTTATTTACTTTGCTCCAACAGCTGAATTGGCAGAACCCGATGTGTGCGTGTATGAATGAGTGTGTGAGTGGCAGTGATGGCGGTAAACTCACTCGATAGCTTATCATCTTTCTGGCAAGAGCCTACAAAAAAAAAAGAAAACAAATGGAAACAGAAGTTAAAAGAAGTTTGTCGAAAAAACGTACAAAAGACAATAAAAGGAAAAATAAATTAAATAAAAAGTAACAACAACGGAAAGAGGCAGTAAAACGTACAAACAGGCAACAGGACGGAGTGATTGTGGCGGACATGGCTCACCCACCTTTATCGACAGAAACCCCAACTATAGA
Organism: Volucella inflata; assembly: GCA_928272305.1. Classification (NCBI taxonomy): domain Eukaryota; kingdom Metazoa; phylum Arthropoda; class Insecta; order Diptera; family Syrphidae; genus Volucella; species Volucella inflata. Next base: position 48,027,912 of record OV743718.1, on the reverse strand, counting down.
GCAAACCCGCATAGGCAGGATAACCCGAGACAAGTGATGTACCCTCTTTTCCATTCAAATCAATAAACTTGCATATTAGTATCTTCTTCCTTCTTCTCATTTCAATTCCATCTTACGTGGGACGATTACCTTATTAAAGTGAACGAACCGCTGAACCCTATCTTACGACAGCGCGGAGTTGTGGGCCTTCCGTTGGCCGAAGTAAAAGTACATAGAATATATTTTAAAGAAAAGTTGTTTAATTTTTTTCATAATATGCCCTGTACCTCCATTGCTTCAATCAAATACACAACGTTAATCCCCCATCGGAGAGAAGACATTTTTGTGCGTTTTTTTTCCACTTGTTTCGCAATAAAAATTGGGTGTCACCTATCTTCGAGTACGAAATCGGTCTTTCTGTTTTGAGCAATCTTTCAAAAATCTTCTCAGCTGCTTTAACGATCCCAAGTTGTGCCCTTTTAGTTCATTCCACAAAATTGTCACTCGCTCATGACCCACCCCATGTGCGGTTGCGGTTCGTATTTTGCTTTTGTAAAGTTGTTCATTTTGCCGGTAGTCTAGCATCCTTATCATTATCTTTGACTTTTAAATTTTCCAGAGAGGGGTTTGTGATAAAACGAACTTTTAAAATTTTGCATACAAAATAGAACTTAGTTTCGCAAGCAAATATGCAACTACCTTGTGGGAGCTCTTGTCATTGTATATTGTTAGACGCTGAAGAAATTGAAAGTGAAGAATGCATTAGTAACATTTATAATATGATGACATATTCCCAGACAAAAATTAAACAAGCTTCATCTTTATTTTGTATGGGAAAATTTAACAAATATACTTACTAAATTTAAGTGACGCTACAGTCCGGGGTGGACCTGGGCCTCGGTCAACAAGCGTCTCCAGCCAGCTCGATCCCTGGCTAGTTGCCTCCAGTTTCGCTGGCTGAGGTCCCCATCCGAATGCGTGCGCCTCCTGAGTCTTGGCCTTTCTATACTGCGCTGTCCCTGGGGAGCGGATTCGAAGACTTTTCGGACTGGAGCATTGGTCTCCTTCAATGCAGACGGGACTGGAGATTGCCCGAAGAATTTTTCACTCGAAGCAAGCAAGAACACCCTCATCCTTGGTCTTGTTAAGGAGCTCATAGAAGGCATCCTTGGTGTCGTCATCTTTCTCCTCTGTGGGGGCATGCGTGTATTTAGCCTTGATGCGGATTGCAACTAGGCGCTCGCTCACATGCCGGAAGCTGAGGACTTCTTGTCTTAGTCTGCCTTCGACAACAGATCCGCATCCAAATAAGCGCTGCTCTTGCCGCCGATAGCAATTGCCGTAGTAGATGTCGCAGTTTTTCATCTTCTTATTGTCCGGCCCATCCAATCGCATTTCGTGAATAGCGGTTATGTCTGCTTTCCAGCACGTGGTCTATTAAGGGATCTAACATTCCACGTGCATGTCCGAAGCTCATTGTCCTTAAATCGTTTGCGTGGGTTGTCAACAGTAGATCCGTCCATATCCGAGGCCTGTTGATGCTTCGTAACTTGATTTTTTTTTAAATGGTCGGGCAGTTACCCGGCGGCACAACTTTCCGTTACTCCGAAGCCAGTAACCCGTTTCAGGATGTGAGCGCTGCCGTTGGCCCATATAGGGCTCGTCCGCCACCAACTTTTTTCCAAGACCCTGACTTAGTCAGTTGAAGTCGGGCTTCCGAGCGAAACATAGTTGCACAACTGCTCTTATAAAATTAATTGAAGATATAAGATTAAGCTTAAACAAAGATGAAGTTTCCTTCTTGGTACTTCTCGATTTTTCTAAGGCATTTGACACTGTCGACCATACCCCGCTCTGCAAAAACCTGCGCCAGTTCTTTGGTTTTTCTTCATCAGCAGTTAAATTGGTTTCGTTCCATTTAAGCAATAGAAAACAGGCCGTATCGATTGATAATAGCTTATCTGATTTTCTCAACTTAACTCGAGGGGTGTTTCAAGTATCAATTCTGGGCCCTCTACTATTTTCATTGTACATAAACGAAATACCAGATTAAGTTCTACATTCGTCAGCGCACATTTATGCTCATGATGCCCAAATTTATCAGAGCTGCCCATTAGGTCTTATCGAAGATTGTGCCCTTAAGATCAATCATGACCTTAATTGTATATTTGATAAGTCTTTGAAAAATGGTTTCATACTTAACCCTTATAAGCCTAAATGCCTAGTTATTTCTAAAACTAAATTGAACCTATCATATTTCTCACAAATTATTTTAATCAATGCCTCTGCTGATTTTGTGGATACATTTAAGAATTTGGGACTTATATTCAACAGACTTTAAAATGGAACGACCACATAAATATTATCGTAGGGAGGGCCAATGGCGTTTTGCGACCGCTATGGTTACATTTTGTGCGTGTTTACAAAAATATTTTCTTTCAAAGCTGTTCTTTTGTATTTGTGCAATTAATGCCCCCTATTGACATGGGTGGGGGAAGAAATAGCCTTCAAGATGGTGCATCCTTTCTCCTTGTCTCCAAGTCAGACATATTCTAATTTGGTGCAAGAGAGATGCCTGCTGATCAAGCTTTCATTTTGTCATTCGTCAGATAGGGAGAAGTTGTAGGGATGTTGACATTTGGTTTCGTGTTCTGCTGGCCGGCGATTGATACGTTTATTACATTAATTAAAATAAATATTGTTGGGAACCAACAGTTTGCTAATTATGATTCAATATGTACACGTAAATTACAAGTTGCTTTCAATAGCGCCACACGTTATATCCATGGGCTCAGAAGATATGATCCGTCCCACACTTTCCCGTTAACGTTAAATGGCATGCCATTTCAAAACTATTTTAAATTTCGAACTTTGATCTTTCTTTTTAACATCCGTAAAACACGACAGCTTCTTATCTCTAAAACAACTTTTAATCGCCAGCATCAAACAGATCTACCTATCTTATCATACCGAGATTTCATTATCATTCATCTGAAACAATTCTTCATTGTTGCCATCCGTCTTTGGAACCCACTACCAAACTTTTTGAGAGCACTAAGAGATATACATAGGTTTAAAAAAGAATTACAGCATCTCCTGTACGATCAAGACAATTGATTTTTTTTCCTCTTTTTTTCATATCCATTAAAACCACAAATGTAAAATAAAGCATACGAGTATATTGTAATTAGCTATTGCAAAGTTATAAGATTCAATCTTAATGTTCTAGCTTTCCATACATTCTGAATAAATGAAATAAAATAAAATTGCTTAGCCTAACTCATTTTTGACTTTGTGTCCGGTTTTGTTGTTTGTTTTATTTTTAAACGCTTACTATGTTTTTTAACATTACTGCATACTTTCTCACTATGTAATTTAAAATCTTCACTGTAGGCACTCATTTGTTTTATTTCTAGTACACTGTTTTCACAACTTTTTTGTGCTGTTATGATTTCGCTTAGCCTCTCTGTATACAAATTGCTTCAAGTTATGTTTTATTTGTATTTCCTTTTGCCTCTTTGGCCTCTTCAAATTAATTTTTATTTTGTTTTAGGTAATTGCCATTTTTTTTCACAGTTTCCTACATGTCCTTTAACACCATGCCCACATTGTCAAAATATAAACAAATCCTGCAAATTCTTGACTCAAATTCTTGATCATAGAATTTGATTCAGGAATACCACTACTCTGCAGCTCAATAACACTACACTTTAACATAAGGTGGAAGTTAAGGTCTTTCAATTAATAAGTCTGCAAATGCAAGCTGTTTTGGCACTTAGGGAAACACAGGTAGATCCCCGTCAAACTTCTCAGATCACTCTGATCTGCAGCTACCTGCCTACGAACTAGTGCCATTATTATTTTCTTACCGCGGTCTTGCCATTTACGTGCGTAGTGATGTTAGCAAACTCCAGCACAATGAAGTCCCTATTCCAATCCGGAATTCAAATTCATGTTGCTAAAATCGCATCTCCGTAAGTAAATTATTCACTACTGCCTTATTTGCAAAAGCCCCAAACTGGACAGCAATTCGACCTTTAACAAATTTGATATGCTGTCTGACTCCATACAAAGAATTGTATCCCTGCATACTCATACTGAAATTGTTACTACCGGCGATTTCTGTGTGACACCACCCGAAGAAAGATGTGCTGAGATCTTCACTTCAGAACACGACTTAAGACAGCTTGTAAATGAGCCCACGCGAACACCAGACGGTGATAGCCACACCGCCAATACCCTGAACTTGTTTCTAACTTTTCACCCTGATAAGTACTGTGTTCAGAGTACTCAGCTAAGTTCAAGATAGACAAATAATTCTTTAAAGAACAGTATGGCAATACGAGAAAGCCAATTGGTGCAGACTTAACACCTTTTTTTAGGAAGTGTTAGTGGTTGTTATGTGTCTTCGACAACGCGGTGGATGCCGCTGCTGATATGATCACAGAAACTATTCTCTTTGGAATGAGATCCTTTATCCCTCATGAGAGTATCAGCCAAAAATAAAAGGCATAGTACGCATCGAGCTGTAAAGAGGCTGCCAGAATAAGAGAAATGTTTTTTTCAATCCTATAAGATCAATCCCACAGAGGAAAACCGGAAAAAATTCAAACGAGTCAGGAATAACTGCAACGCCTTTCTTAAGCGTGTGAAGTTTTTATACGACTAAAAACTGAAGCAACAAATACTGTTATACAATGTCCCAAAGGTAGTCAACAATTTTGGTCATTCGTCAGAAATATTAAAAATTCTGCCTCATCCTTCATTCCAACGCTCATCTATAATGACATTGCAGCTGTTAGCTTTTTGGATTATGCCAATCTGCTTGCTTCTCCTCGGACGGATTTCTTGACAACAGGTCCACTGGTGGTGGTGGTGAGACATGCCTCACCAAAAAGTGGAACCAAAGTTAACATCAATCTAGTGAAAGCATGATAGTTGCATTTAATATTTTTAAGGCATTTGACAGAGTTTGGCATCGGGGTCTTTTGTCAAAAATGTGTGCATTTGCGATCGACGATACTCTCCTTCTATGTATGAGAAATCACTTTTCGGAACGTTTAATTCAAATTGTCTTGGATAGTTTCAAGCCTGAAATTTACAAAATAAATGCTGGTGTGCCCCAGAGCTCCGTTCTGTCTCCGGCACCCTTTTTAATTTTCATCAATGATCTCTTGTCTGGTACTTCTAATCCGAAATATTCCTTTGCTGACAACAGGACTCTCTGCTATTCATATTCGTTGCCGAACTCTAATTGCTGCTTAGAAAAGGAATGGCAGCGTATGTTAAGACCATTAAATCCCGATATAAAAATCATGAACCCTTGGAGTTGCACTTGAATTGTTAAAATCGAAAAACTATTCATTCTCGGTATGTATGTGAATGACAACTTACGTTGGAGTGACTACATATTCGAAGTCCCCAAAAATGTCTAGGTTTCCTCAAACAGAGGCTAATCTGGCTTCAATATATAAAGCTTTCGTTTGCCCGAAATTCGAGCACAATACCCACATCTGGTCAGGTACCCTTAAGACTTCTTTGCGCCTACTAGATAGAATTCCAAACCCTGCGATATTACTTATAGGTGATGCCAATATTACAATATTACGATTGACACCCTCGACCACCGACGTAATGTCTACTGCCTCATCTTGATCTATCGCTATTTTCAACCACAAGTGCTTCACTGATTTTGCCAATTGCATTCCGGCCCTCTTACCGCAACACCCGTCTTGCTGTAAATGCTCATCAGTACACCCTCAAGCCCACTTTCGGACGTACCCTGAAACGTGATTCTCTCCTAAGCCGAACAACTCGCTTATTGAATGCTCTGCGGACCTCTTTATTCCCTAGTCATTATAACCTCCAACAATGTTCATCGGTACCCCTCTTTCTATCCTCCCTAATTTTTCATCGCCCACGCAGTGTGCAATAAGTTTAAGATTCCTAATAAGCGTTCCTAATTGAGCGTGCGCTCATTATAAATAAAAATCAGACTGATATGGACCTATCAGGTTGTTGATGAACGGCTTCAGATGTTCACACAATACGGAAAATAAGAGTTTTTAGCGATATTTACAAGCCTGGTGCCTCTAAAGTTGGCTCAATTTATAGGGCTTCCCGTCTTAATGATCGGACAAACAATACTGAGGTTTCATTCACAGGGCATACTTTCGTCCGTTTGAACAGCTTTGTCAAACTTAAGCTTAGATATTACTATCTCCACTTTATCCATGTCAAGTGGGCAGAATTATTGCTTGGCTGCATGTAGTTCCCGCATTCTTCATCAAACCAGGGATTTCGTTGTGGTGGTCGAGTGAAATCCAACACATCAGTGGCGGCATTAGTGATGACTTTTTGGCAGTGCTGCTACTGGTCTTTAACAGTCATCTGATGCTGTTTCATCTGTAGCCGTCTAACTTCGAAATTCCTCACACCAATAGCATCTCTTTGCGCTGATCGAGATATCCGCAACCGTACCTTGACTGCAACAAGATACTGGTCCGAGTCGATGTTGGTTCTTGGGAATGTTTTGCGTCGATCGCAATGTGGTCAATCTGGACGACGGATGAATTATCAGAAGTTCTCCAAGTCCCATTATGAATATCGATAAATGGGAACTGCGTGCTAGAAACAAGAATGTTTCGCCCTTCTGCAAATTCGATTAGCATGATTCCCTTATCGTAGGTGGTGTCGTGCAGGCTATTCCTTTTGGCACTCCTTCGAAAGATGTCATCTCTTTCTAGCTAAGCATTAAAATCACCGAATACAATTTTAATAGCTAGGGCTTTGCTCATAGGTGTAATACAGGAGCTCGTAGAAGCTGTCTTTGGTGTCGACATCTTTCTCCTCTGTGGGAGCATGCGCGCATATAAAGTTAATGTTGGCAAACTTAGCCTGGATGGGGGTTGGCTTGAGGCACTGGTTTACATGTCCGAAACCCAAGACTTCCTGCCTAAGTTTTTCTCGGACAACGAATCCGCATACAAATAGGCGCTGATTTTGCCGTAGAAAAGTTAGTTAGTTAGTTAGTTGTTTATAAATACTTTATTTATAATCCAAACGTTCAAAATACACAATAATTAAATCGATTAAATTAGCATAAGTATAATATGGTTTGGCCTATGGATGTCTACCAGAAAGACATTCAGGGCTATCGTCAATTCCGAGGGAAAAAAAATTTCATCCGAATATTTTTGTTCCCTGGAAATTATTCCTCCTATCGTGAATTTCCATCGAAATTTATTTCCCCCGGAATCTGCAAATTACGAGTATTTTCGAAACTCATGTTCGAATGTTTTAGCAGTTTTCAATCGTGGTTTTCTTCAGTTGTCAATACAAATTTTTGAAAATATTTGTTTGAAAATAGAAAATTGTGTTTAGTTGGGTAATTTTTGTAGACACGTACTCGTTTTTATCTGCAAATTTTTCGAAATGCATAGCATGGCATTTAGATTGCTAGCGGAGGAGCAGACCGAACAGGAAAATAATGAGCCAAGGTGCATAAGGAGAAATTTAAGAGATAAGTTCAACCCCTTGGACTTACCACAAGCATTGTAAGTAAAAGCAGAATAGTTATGCAAAGAAGTTTTTATTATATTCTTTATTTGTCAGATTTCATCAGTACTACAGGGTAAATAATACAGGTTCCTCCTGTCGTTAAGCTGAGTGCATGCTTGCGTCTTTTTGCAAAAGGCGGTTACCAAACGGGAGTGGGAAAGGACCATGAGGTTGGACTAGCGCAGTCATCATTCTCCGAAGTTCTTTCTAATGTATTGACAATTTTTGAGACTATACTATGTCTAGTTTGAATCACCATGCCATTATCAGCGACAGAAAGAGGAAAAATTACCCTAAGCTTTTATGAGAAATATCAAATTCCTGGAGTAATAGGATGCATTGACGGGAAACATGTTCGTATAATTGCTCCACCAACAGCTTTTGTGGATGAATTACTTACAAATAGTTGTGATCCCATTAACGGACTACAGTTATCTGGTTCATCAAGCATCATTTCTAACAAAAAAACTTCTTCAATTTCAGAAGATTCTGGAACATTGTATTTTAATTTTTTAGTTTTAAAATAGCACTTAAGGGCACATCAATCTCGTATCACCACTATTGGAACTCAACAAAACTTGTATAAACTTATGTATCTCTTATCCATACCTTGCTGCTTTTGTTTTGAATTTCTCCAACAAATAAACGACGGAAAAATTACGGGGTAAATCGCATTGGAATTCCGATGGAAATTTTGTTCACGATAGCAATTTTTTCCCTCGTTCGAAGTTCCTATACATACCTATTTTTCAAAAATGGGAAAAATTTGGAGGTGAATTTTACTCACAATAGCCCTGATTATAATAACTCAATACATTTTATTTTCTTTATTAATTATGTTAAGTATCCAGTATCTTTTCAAGCACGTTTGTTAGAACAGCGGGACTAATATCTGGTTGAATCTGTACTCTTTCTCCACACTCAACCGCCATTTATTCCCACTTTTTGACGAGGTTGCCTCTTAAAATGATCATCGACTTGAGGACCATATTGGGGGGTCTTCCTTCGTCCATCTTTAGCAGCTTCAATATATATTCGAAGTGGATCTTCAATGTATCTAGGAATAACGGTGGCATAGAAGTTTCCAGGTGAACGATGTTATGCGGAGTACAGGTCGACAACCGAAAAATTTGCTTAAGGAAGTATCTTAGAAACTGCTCCAAAACATCGAACTGCCAGTAACCCCACACTTGAGAACCATACAACATAATGGAGGAAGCAGAGGCATGAAATATCTGTATCCTTTCGCTATCGTCCAAGCCTACTCTACAAGCAACGTCCCCAGACTGAAGAAATAGCTCTTTTCTCCTCAGCTAATCTCGTCATAAAATGCTCTTTAAAGTTAAGATTAGGATAGACCACGACACCGAGGTACTTATACTCTCGCATAAGTGAGCTGAATTACTTCACTGAAGAATTCAAAAATGAAATGCCGCGATAATTCTCGGGGTTATCGTACGCATCTTTTTTATGCAACGGGTAAATAATGGCTTTTTTTGAAATGGGCTGGTAGTTTCGAAAATTCTATTAAATTCTTTAGTTAGTGCAGACAGGAACTCGGATGTACAGTTTATATAAAATTTCTCTAAAACAGTCTGTAATTCCAAATCTGTAAGCGGAGAATCTAGTAAATTGTCTAGCAAGAGTGCCGCGGCATACTGGGGGAGGGGTGAAAACTGCGCAGTGTTTAGTAAACTCCTAAAGTACTCTTGAAGCTCGAGCACTTGTAGTGAGGAACCAATACTGTTTGCTCTTCCGTTAATTATTTTGGCAGCTTTCCAAAATGCCGCAGAGGACATCGCTGAGATTAGGCATTCTATGGATTGTTCTTCATTTAGTTTAGGCCTGTCAAGGCAGATCTGTTTATAATACTCGTATTTGTTGGCTGTGGCATACATGATTTTAAAGACAGGAGTGTTGTATTTTCTCAAAAGCTTTAGAAAAATAAATGATTTTTGTCCCTGCTTTAAAGCATTCCAAATTAAACCACTTCTGCTTAAATTGATTCTTCCGCTTCCAATTATTGGTTACAGGACTGGTGGTTTTTATTATCTCTGTAAGAATGTTCCTGTCAAAATTATCGTGTTATGTGCTGTGTTTTCTAAGTTCCGCGTTCAAATTATTTTGGTAAGCACGTACAAAACAAAAACTATTATTCCAATGTAACTTTGCCAGGAGATTCAGCAGTCTTGGAAAATACGTTTCCATTTCCTGCGTGGAAATTTGCGTAAGATTTCTAGTGGCATGTGATCCTGAAAAATTTGCTGTCCCACTTTAAAGTTGGTTAATAGAGTATTCGAGTTTCCAGCTACTAGTCCATAGTCAATGACAGAACGTGCTGTTCTACGGATATATGTGAATTTGCCCTTAAAATCCCCTTCACAATTTCCATTCAAAATTCTAGCAGCTAACGAATCTGAAAAATCCAATACCTTTACTCCTTTACCATCGCAAATTTCATCCATTGACTAACGATTTGAATTAAAAATAACTCCTGCGGATCCACTTAAAAAGTTATTCTGCGAGTACCCGATCTCGGCATTAAAGTCACCAACTAGCAATAAACCTCCGGAGTTTAAAGATGTAAGTCCGCCGCAAAGCAGGTCGAAATCTTTTTGCCAGTGGTTACAATTCAAATAGATATGCACTATAAAAGACCTTCAATACATTAATTCCTTCTCCTTTTACCAAGTTTAACGAAATTCCACGAAGTCCTTTTTGGTAACCAAGAAGTTGACCTCTACTTCCTCCCCCGAACACATTTGTTTTTACAGCTGGTACCCATTTAAGCTTATAATTACCAAAAATACCATCAAATTACTCTATTTCATTGTCTAATGTAGTATATGTATCTCCACAACTAAAGAAATACATAACAAAACATTTATTTTTTAGCCCTTATACGTTGCATCTTAAATTTACTGTATTTATATTATTCTGATAGACTTCTCCACGTCACTCAGCTCCCCGTAAACTCGCATTGGTTTTGTCTCTCGTACATGTGATTATTTTGACACCCAAATGCCTTACATCGGCTGCTTCTGGATTTTGAGGGAATGAAACGCTGCTAACTTCTGCTGTTTACTTTTTGCACTTTATTCATAAACGTTTCGAGATTATTAAAATATATGCAATTGCCGCGGTAGACTGACTTCAATTCCTCCAAAGGGTCATGCTCGTCACAATTTAGACCTTGCTCCACATCCCAAGTGAAGAGCTTGTTTGATACCCAAAACTCATAGTCCTTCAGCTGCGCTTTAACGTGGAAAATTTACACGCGGAAACCGGTGGATGGGAACCAAATTACTTCTTCTGCATCGCACTTTAAATGGCAGATCTTTGTAGATATGTATTTGAGATCCCTTCAAATTTTTCGAGTTCCTAAGAACTCTCCATGCTGTATCGCGGGTTTTCATTTTCACAACAATGATTGCAGATCGGGAATCCATAGCTGATATTGTACGGGCATTAGGGTGTCCCTTATAGTACGAGTATATGGGTGAAACAATTTTTTTTTCTAGATATCGAAATGCATACCTCCTATTTCTTTTTAAACTACCCAGACATACTTAAATACAAAATTTCATCTTCCTACATCAACGTTAACCCGTGCCGACAGAACTCTGAAGATTTTGAAAATTGCTATTTTTGACCCTTTCCGTTATATAGCTAAATCAATTGAAATATTAAATTTTTTTTTGAGGGTCTCTTTTTTACAGTCAGGATACAGATTTCTATGCTCCTGAACACAGCGTAGCAAAAAGTGCTTTTGCTCTTCCTTTGCGTGTGATCAAACCATGAAAATCTTGCATAAGTTTTACAGCTCTTTCAGCCGTATCCTTAACTGCCCTTAAGCACTTTCCTCTTCGCCTCTGAATAGGCAACGTCTTCATCCCATGTAGAAACGGGTCTCTGGGGAAATTTTTATCAATTTTTAATCAAGAAAATAAATTTGTGCTCTTTACAGACACAAAATCACTTAATGATTTTCCTGCAACAATAAATAAGGCAGTATTATTAACAATTTATTGAAAACAGTATAATAAAAAGGACTATTTACTGTATTCCTACTTACTATAAGTTAACGAACAATACGCTGGGTTCACGAGAGGGCAGCATGAACACATTCTTTTCCCACAATTCGTTCGCCACATGCCGGACATATGACCCAACACCTGTGTTACCGGACGACAACTATCGACGGAAATGCTGACGATGCGTCTGGAGCAACCGTGGGACATTGCGATGCATTAGATATATAAGTATCTTAGGTAGTATGAAATTATTGTTAAGTTAGTTCTTAATTCTCCCTCATTGTGAGAGGTTCAATAAAAATATTTTTTTATAACAATAAATTAATTATTGTTTAATTGGCGCCCAACGTAGGGCCCAGGGAAAGAATAATATCGACCTCAAGTAGTTCGTGCACGTACCCAAAAAAGATACCGGCATTAAGTAATTCCCGTACCCCTTTTAGTGTAAAAGAAAAATACCGGCCTCAAGTAGCCCGAATTTCTTTAAAAAGTGAAGTGCAATACCGACCTCAAGTAGCTCGTGCACTTACCCACAAAAGATACCGTCCTTAAGTAGTTCGTGCAAAAGAAAAACACCGGCCTCAAGTAGCCCGAATTCCTTTAAAAAAGGTGAAGTACAAATTCTAAAAAATAACCTGGGCCCCAGAACTCACGCGAACATTTGTGCAAAAATTAAAATTTAATTACGCAGCCATCGAGGGAGCGCGGAGAAAGGACCCTTAGGAGCACAACAGCAAACAGGAACGAGCCCCTTTGCCAGCGGTGGAATGTTCGCAGTATTATTGTAAGAAAGAATTAAGACATCAATAAATATTATTATAATTTAATTATTTCTAAAATCCTTAACAAAAATTAGCATATTGTGTATAAATTAAGTTTACATTATATTTATAATAAGAAGTGAAAATAAAGTACGTGTAAAAGTAAAACTCAATATGACTAACCCTATTATTCGTCCACCAATCCTAAACCATAGCAATCCTACTCCTCATCCTTCAAAATCCAACCAAAACCCTCTAGCACTAAACATGAACCCCAGTGCAAGTCCAGAATTAGAAGCTTTGATAACAGGAATAGTTACAAAAGTTTGCATCTCCCAATGCAAAAGTTTAGTCCGATCTATCGGTAGCCCAAGTGCAACAATTTCTAGGGAAAAAGAGCAAGGTATTGATGAACAGTATAGAGCAAATCTAGGCGACTTAGACAAAATACCGGACGCAGTCCGCAGTCTTAGAGAATTTTCCGGAACCCCAGGAGAATATAGTTCATGGCGCAAAAGTGTCGAACGAATTCTCAATATTTATAGTGACCTTAGACGAACGTCAAAATATTACGGCATTATAAATGTTGTAAGAAACAAAATTGTAGGACACGCAGACGCTTTTTTAGAAAGTTACAATACCCCATTAAACTGGAATTATATATCTAAATGCTTGACATTACACTTTGCCGTCAAGCGAGATCTGGGAACTCTAGAGTACCAGATGTCAACGCTGGTTCAAGGCAATAGTACCGTAGAACAATTTTACCAATCTGTCTACAGTCATTTGTCCCTAATTCTGAATAAGATTTCAAGCATGGACGTCTCCCCAGATGCTATGAACTTATTGACATCTTCTTACAGAGATAAGGCTTTGGACACATTTGTAAGAGGATTAAGAGGTGATTTACCCAGAATGTTGGGTATCAAAGAACCGATAGACCTTCCTGAGGCACTACACCTCTGCCAGAAGCTCGAACATCAACGTTTTAGAGCTCTGTATGCTAATAGTAATAGTGGCTCGACAAAGAGGACCGTACCTCAACTTACACCACCACCTCCTCCTGCTAGTAGAAATCAATCTACACAGCCTTTCCACCCAGAACTTGTTTACTTACCACAACCAGGAGTGCATCCCTCTCCAAGACCAGATGCTCCCCATTACCAGCAATATTACCATCAACAGAACATCCAACAAAATGTCAGACCAAATTCCGGACACAACGCCCAATATAACTATTAACAAGATAGCTGGTCTCCTAACCCATATCCCCCGAAATCCATGCCAAGGGTAGAACCAATGGAAGCAGAAACTATCAAAACTAAGAATATTAACCAGCCACAAGTTAAGAACGGGCCTCCTGCAGCAAACCGACCCATGATCCCTTCACAACAACACCACGCTCCTCCCAACAAATTGCAAATCCATGTGACTACTGAAATTAGTGAACAGTATCCGTCAGACAATTCTGCCGAAATTGCAAATTATGACTCTGTGATTGAGTCATAGAACGTCCAGATAGAAAACCAAACCCTTGACGAATACCTCAATAGCCAATATAACGATAATAATAATGAATAGACGATTGATTTTGCAGATATACATTTTTTAGGTTAACCCACTCGTCACTGCCTTACTTTGAGTGTCGGACTAGTGACAACAAAATTATGAAACTTCTCGTCGATACAGGCTCTAATAGGAATTATATTCAACCCCAACTTGTAAAAAACATTACCCCTAATAAACAAAATTTCTATGCCAACTCTATTGGAGGCAAAGTTGAAGTCACCCACCATACCTTCGTTAATTTATTCGGAATTGAGTCAGCTAATATAAAATTTTTCCTTCTGCCTACTCTTAGATCTTTTCATGGAATTCTCGGCAACGATACTCTGATAGAACTTTCAGCAGTAATCTATGCAAAAGAAAGTTACATGCTCATTGCTAACCACTTAAAAATACGGTTAAAACAGCAAATATCTGAGTCAATAAATTCTGTAGATATAAGAACTGATCACATGTCCCAAAGTCAAAAAGACCAACTGATTCAATTAACTAAATCATTTCCCAACCTATTTCTCGATCCCAATGAAAGGCTTACCTTTCCAACTACTGTAAAGTGAAGAATCCGTACAACTACGGACCACCCTGTCTACTCTAGGTATTATCCATACCCCGTATCTCTTAAAGACAAAGTAAATAAACAGCTTGATCAACTTCTGAGCGATGGTATTATTAGACCATCACGGTCTCCATATAACTCGCCCATATGGATTGTACCGAAAAAAGCTAATGCTTCGGGAGAAAAAAAATTATAGAATGGTAATCGATTACAGGAAACTGAATTCAGTTACAATTCCTGATCGATATCCCATTCCCGATATAAACGAGATTTTATCTCAACTAGAAAGGAATAAATGGTTTTTAGTTTTTGATTTAAAAAGCGGATTTCATCAAATCCCTTTGCACGAAGAAGACCGAAAAGACCGCCTTCTCAGTTAATAACGGGAAGTACGAGTTTGTGCGTCTCCCATTTGGGTTAAAAAATGCCCCGTCCATATTTCAAAGGGCACTGGACGACATCTTGCGGGAACACATATGGAAGATTTGCTTGGTCTACATAGATGACATCGTCGTCTTCAGTAAAGTGTAGACTCTCACTTCCAAAACCTTTCAATCATTTTTCAAACCCTTCAAGATGCTAATCTTAAGGTTCAAATAGACAAATGTGAATTTCTGAAATCGAATGTTGAGTTTCTCGGGTTTATAATTTCAGATGAAGGGATAAAGGCAAATCCAGCTAAGGTAGAGGCGATAGTTAAGTTCCCTTGTCCTAACACACTCAAGGATTTGCCATCTTTTTTAGGTCTGTCGGGTTTTTACCGCAGACTTATTAGAGGTTATGCCAAAATTGCTAAACCCCTGACATCCCTTTTGAGAGGGGAGGATGGACGCGCGTCAAAACAAGCGTCAGGAAAAAAACTTATACATTTAAATGACGAAGCTCTTAACGCATTTGTAAAAATAAAAAATTCTCTTATCTCAGAAGATGAAGTTTTAACCTTTCCGAATTTTAAAAAAGAATTTCATTTAACCACAGACGCCTCTGACTATGCCATTGGTGCTGTGCTTGCTCAAGAAAACAAACCAATTACATTCATCTCCCACACACTCACGAAAGCCGAAAAACACTATGCCACGAATGAAAAGGAAATGTTGGCTATAGTATGGGCTCTTAACACACTACGAAATTATCTTTATGGTCAAACAGTCGTAAAAATTTTCACCGATCACCATCCCCTGACTTACGCACTCAGCAACAAAAATTCTAACAATAAACTCAGGCGTTGGAAGGCTATACTCGAGGAATAAAACTACGAGCTAAAGTATAAGCCTGGTAGATCCAATGTTGTTGCGGATGCCTTGTCAAGACCACCTCAAATTAACGAAATTAATTCAATTACACCTACCCAACACAGAGACGAGTGTTCTGGACAAAACCTCATCCAAACAGCAGACGAGCCAATAAATGTTTTTAAAAATCAAATAATCCTTAGCATTGAAAATACATCATCTTAGAATTTTGAAATAATATTTCCCACATACCACCGACATACGATAGTTGAAACCGAACTTAGAAACGAAAATTTGACCGATATTCTAAAACGATACCTTAACCCTTCCGTCACAAATGGCATTAAAACAGATGAGAGAACTTTAGGAAAGATTCAGGAAATATACCCCACTCATTTTGTTCAATATAGAATACGCTTTGCTAGGAAACTTGTTACAGATTTAACCGATGAAACACGGCAGGAAACCGAAATAATTAAAGAACACAACCGAGCGCACCGTAACGGTCGCGAAAATAAAATTCAAATATTACAAAAATTTTACTTCCCACAAATGAGAGCGAAAATAGAAAAAATTACGAAAATTTGCCGAATATGTAAATAACATAAGTATGATCGGCATCCAAACAAGCCGATGTTGCAAGCAACCCCGATTCCCCAATATACCGGCCATATAATCCACATAGATATTTACTTTACCAACAAACACATTATTCTCACGGCAATTGATAAATTCTCTAAATATGCCCTAGCGAGGAAGCAGAAGACATAAAACGTCCCTTAAGAGAACTCATTCTAACATTTGGTGTACCAGAAGCAATAGTTGTTGATAATGAGAAGTCCATTAATTCTAGTTCTGTGTTATTCATGATAGAAAACTTTTTCAATATAAAAGTCTTTAAAGCCTCGCCCTACACAAGCTCTGTTAACGGACAAGGGGAGAGATTCCACTCAACGCTTTCAGAAGTCTTGAGATGGCTTAAGGCTGAAAATCGCTATAACACCTTTCCCGAATTTTTAGATAAATCAATATACGAGTACAATAATTCAGTACATTCAACCACTGGTAAGAAACCGCTCGACATATTTTTCGAAAAACAATTATTTAATAACCCAGTAGAACTCGAACGATTACGACAAGAAAATATAAAAAAAGTTAAAGATAGTCAGGAAAATGACCTAGAATATCATAATAGGAAAAAATGTTCCCTAAAAAGTTATTCATTTGGCGAAACAATTTATGTCAGAATAAATAAAAGCACAGGAAACAAGCTTACACCTAGATTCAGAAAACAAATTGTTGCAGAAAATAGAAATACCACCGTTATAACCAGTTCAGGCAGGACTATACACAAAAGTCTTTTTAAAAATCAAATTTCTCAATAGGATACTGATGCTATTGTGCATGGCAAGCGTACAAATCTTGGACTACTCCAACTCCCAATTGATCAAGATTGACGCAGGACGAGCAAAACTTCAAAACGGCTCATTAAATTATACACTTAATTGACATAGAGGCTTACGACACAACTCTAAAAAATCTGGAAGTAACATTAAGTCAACCACTCAAACCAACCATCCCCTAAGCACATCCTTTCCTACGAAGTTCTTAAACTAAAACCAACCATCCCCTATACCACATCCTTTCCTACGAAGTCCTTAGAATTAAGTCATACTTAGATAGGCTTAGAATAAATAATAAGAGTAAACATTCAATAGATTTAATTGGCACAGCGTGGAAATGGATCTCGGGTTCTCCGGATCACCACGACTTTGAAATTGTAACAGATAAAATTAATGGTGTTTTACAAAATAATAATAAACAATTAATAATTAATAAAATGACCATTAACAAAATTAATGAACTGTCAAATGTAACTAACGAAATAATTAAAATTTTTAAGGAAAATGAAATAAATAACAACGATTCTATATTAAAAATTAAATATAAATTAGAACTACTTAAAGAAGAGATAATTAACATTGCTTACGCCATCCATTGGGCAAAAGCTAATATTGCCAATTCCTTTATACTATCAGACACTGAAATAAATATTACAGAAAAATTGTTAACTTTAAATAATATTCCATTTGTCAATATTGACGAAGCACTCGAATTTGCAGAAATACGAATCGCAAATAATAATTAGAATTTAATATGTATTTTAAATATTCCTACAGAAAGTTAAGATGTTTGTAATCTTTTTGTCATTAGAGCTGTTAAATCAATGAATATTATTAATAAAATCAATTATAACTCTATCCTAGAATGCAAAGAAAAAACCTTTGGTGTAATGAATAAATGTTAGACATATAAAAGTATCTCTATTTGTAACAATAAGAATATTTTAGACATTAGTAATAAAACATGCATCACATATCTCCTGAAGAGCAAGAAGGCTAACTGCTCTCTAATCAACAACGACCACATTCCAGAAGTTGAAGAAGTGTCCCCGAGAATTCTGCTGTTAAACCAGTTCGATGGTCCTATCAACATAAATCAAGAAACAACCATGCTCAAAGGCACCTTCATAATACGGCATTTCAACACCACAGTGGAAGTAAATGGGAAACAAATAATTGCGA
Organism: Volucella inflata; assembly: GCA_928272305.1. Taxonomy (NCBI): domain Eukaryota; kingdom Metazoa; phylum Arthropoda; class Insecta; order Diptera; family Syrphidae; genus Volucella; species Volucella inflata. The sequence goes on along the minus strand of OV743718.1, from coordinate 48,009,639 downwards.
AAGAAGTCACTCAATACCAGCCCTTACCTGCAATTTTACAACCAGCAACTGAAAAGGACAGAATAGAAGAGGTGTTATCCCTAAAATTAATGAAACAACTTTACGTCAACTGTACCAAACAAATCGACATCCTGGAAACCAAAAGTAAGGTCAGCCTGTCCATCAACATTATCCTGTCAACAGCGATACTCATCATCCTGACATTTACATCAATTAGAATATTTAGATGTATGATATTAAATCGTAAGAATGATAAAAAGAAACAGGACAACGTGTTAACTCTAGGAATAGAAGATCTCCCCCACCACTTTACAATAAAAACTTCGAACGAGGACGTTCAAATCTAAGGGCGGAGGAGTTAACGAACAATACGCTGGGTTCACGAGAGGGCAGCGTGAGCACATTCTTTTCCCACAATTCGTTCGCCACATGCCGGACATATGACCCAACACCTGTGTCACCGGACGACAACGATCAACGATAATGCTGACGATGCGTCTAGAGCAACCGTGGGACATTGCGATGCATTAAAATATATAAGTATCTTAGGTAGTATGAAATTATTGTTACGTTAGTTCTTAATTCTCCCTCAATGTGAGAGGTTCAATAAAAATATTTTTGTTTAATTTATACAAATAATCAGACATATCTTCTTCAGATGGAATGTATCTCTTCCCAGAATCATACAAACTCTCTCTTTAGAAATTCACTACAAAGTTCGTTTTGGTTTGTTTATTAACTTCATCATCAAAGAGTGATAACGGCGCAATTTCTTCTGACAAGTACCAGAGATGTTGATTAAGTTTGCTCAGGGCTGCTTTGGAGATCAATAAGTCAACAGTTTCATTTTACTTCAGCCTCTTTAAAAAGCACAAATCTTTATTTAGTGCCTTCACCGCCAGACTACATCCAACCCATGGTTTTGCATATAAAACCGCAATGAATAAACAGACGTCTTGAAGTGCTCGCTTATACTTGGTACTAATTTTGAACTGGGATTGCAACATACATATCTTTAAAGAGTAAGTAATTTTTTTTCCACTGTCTCCTCCTTAAAAAAAATAATAGATAGTTCAATCAGTTCCCGATAATCGTCACGTCCAATAATTTTTTGCAGTTCCTGATCATAAAATGTCAACAAACCTTCCATTGTTGTATTACAAAAATGTCGTGTGACGATATCGGTATATGTTTCAATTGCAGCAGGATTAATAGTTTTCCAGTTGTCTCTATACTTTTTGAACAGTGGGATATCAGGACTACTTGTGACTTGGTGGATTTTTGTTTCGAACACACATTTTAAGACCAGTTCGTAAACTTGATGGCAGAAAGCAAAGAGTAGTAATTCCCTGTCTAGTTTTTGTTCCAAAGATACACAAGCTCCTTTCAATCACCCTGTATTAGACGCAGTTGTGTTACAGCACATTATTTGTAGTTTGTCATCGAGGTTCCAGTCATAAAGTGCGTTCAACACAGCTTTAGCTTGATCCTGGCCGGAAGAGCTCTCCAGTTTGGGTACAGCCAGAAGTTGTTCCTTTTATCCAAATGAAATTAGAATTGGCACTTCTCACGTCAAGTCCAGGTAATAATTGCCCATCCCAGTGAACGGTCACCATTTCTGGCATATTATTCTGAAAATCTGATTTTATAGATTCCGCTCTATCTCTTCAAATCTGTGTGCGAATACGTTGAATAGACAATTTGTTTATCGGAAAATCATCACAGCTAAGATCTTGTGATTCTACTACAGCCTGAAGTATATAGACAGAATCCCTTATGCTTAATCGACATCTATCTAAAGCTGTAACTAATTTAGGCGTGATAAAGTTTGTCCTTCTTCTTTTAATAGTAGTTTCAGAACTTACCATTTGAGAGGTGGATGACAAGGGTTACACAAGGCTGTCATCAGAGCTGGTAAGTTGATCGTGATGTCCTTGTGTTTGAATATAATCTTGAGAATAGATGACGATAAACCTCCGAAACACATTTGCTCACATCTTTTTTTCTCTTCATTTAATTTCCTTTGTCTTGCCCTTTCTTCTTTTTCGGCTCAGTTTTTGTCTACACCCGCTTAACACCCTAGACGCCCTGGTTCTCTTTGTTTTTGGTTAAAATATCTTATCATTTTCAATTTTCAGCCGTTCCAAAGCATCAGCGTGTGCTATATCAAATAAATTATCTAAATTGTTCTTAAAGCCCTCCTCACGGCGCTTGTAAATACCTTGTATTTTTTTAGAATTTTATTGCAACTCCCTGCAAGCATGGTGAAGATCCACAAGTTTTTTTACACAATTAGGTATAGCTCTGGTAGGGATTCTAGCTTTTTCCCAAAATATAATACACCGCGGAAAGATGAGATTAGCGCTTTCACGAACAGTCAATTTAACTTCGTGAATGTTAAAAAAAAGTACTGAAAGAACCTGACGATTAAACTGTAACTTTGCGCCTGTTATTTGATAATTTACGTCTTCAACTAAGAAAACACATCTTAATTCCAATGCCATCTTTTAAATGTAAAACAATACGTGTTAATCGCGAGAATAATTCAGAACAAAAAACAAATGCCGTGAAACGCACCGCTACTGCCGCGCAACATGTATGAACATAATTCGATGCAAGTCAGCATGGGTTATCGTACTCCAAATAAGGTAAAAATTTATTTTCGAGTGTTTTAGAGGCAAATAAACAAAACTAAGACCTATGCGTTAGAAATTTAAAACTTTGAAAAATAAGGGACACCCTAACGGGCATATTCAATTTCTGCGGGATCGTCTGGTAAAAGCAAGCAAGCACAAACCGATTTAGCTTTCTCACTTAAGTCAGCATTTCCATCAGCAGGAATGTGGACCACAACATTAGATTCTGTACTTTTTTTGCATCAATTTTTCATAATGATCTTCCAACAACTTGTTTTTTCTTTTTAACTCAAGAACTCTAGCCGAGACGCGTTCATGCTCCAATTTTAATCCAGAAATTTCGCTAGAGAGCTCTTGAAAGTCAGCATTCAAAGCTCCTTGTAGTTGTCACGAAGAATCTGTACAAAACTCTCTCAGGTAAGTAAATTTGGCGGGGCCATTATAGTTTTGGGCGAAGATGTTAATGAAGAGTATCGGCGCTTTTCTTCTCGTCATTGTTCAGGGGATATTCCAAACAAACCTCTTTTGTGCAATTCAAGCGGTTAAAAGAGATATTACTATTTTAATAATGACTTTTTTAAGGAACTTCAATAAAATTATTACATTAACTTTGACAGGTGAAATGTCACTGCTGTAGATAATAATCGCCGTAGTAGATATCGTAGTTGTTCATCCATTGAACCCTGAAGACCCTGAATTAGTCTTATATCTTAAGGTTCCGGATTTTACTTCTGGGGAAATCATCCGCTGTACCATTTACTCGTATAATACTGCTTTTTTTGTCTGCTGGTCAAAACTCGCGCTTATAAGTTTAGTAAGTCGATTCCGGGCACCGACCAGTGCCTGGTGGCTACCAAGTGGAAATAAAATAAGTAGAAAAACAGTTGCAACACTGGATATCGCTATGTTGGCATCTCTCAGTGGATACCCTGTCTCTACAGCACCCAATCGCCTACATAAAAAATAGATGAATATATAAATGAGACAATTAAATCGTTAAGTAAACAAACGGATTATATAAATAAGTAAATTAATAAATATATTATTTGATATTACATTACACAACTAAACGAATCATGCAATTGTATTATATTCTGCATTCAATTGATTTATTAAAGGATTATCAGAGATGCCACACCTAATCCTAAGCAAATAATTATTGTAAGATTTTAATTTTGATCGAAGATCAGTTCAATATTAGTTTTAAAATAACGGTTTAATGTAAAATAGTGTCATGGCAGATTAAGCATGACTTTAAATATTTTAATTTGGAAAATTTTTTAGTTTTTTAATATGACTTTGGGCACATTCTCCCCAGATAGGAAGAAGGAATAAAAGGACAACATGGGAAACGCTTCCATAAATTATTATTTTATTTCCATTTGGAAGTACTGATTTTTTCGTTAATGAATGGATAAAGCATTTTAATAGGAATATTCACTTTTTTAAGAGTCTTCAAAATATGCTCTTTAAAGGTGAGACTTGTGTGAACATGAATGCCCAAATATCATACAGGCGACGTATTTAAATACAAGCTTAACGATCACAAATGCTTGTAAAAGTCATCGAAATCTTTGTCTCTCGGATGATATTCATCAGATCCAGCCTTGGTAAGCATATGACCAAAGTTGTATTTAAATATTTAATTGCAAAATGTATTTCCTCAAATACATAAATAAATGGCCATTAAATTAAATTTCATGTGTTTTTTAACATCAAAGTTAGTACTGGTTTAAAAAAGCACCCTTTACATACCAACATAATTATAGTTATGAGATTTGTATGCATACTCATATATTTGTATAAATGTATAAATGTTTAAAATATATATTTTTCTCCATTTTTGTTAACAAGGTTGAATATGTTTATTATTTTAACATTTAATGATAATTCATGCTTGAACGCTGTAAATATGTACATATTTGAGCCTGGCAAATTTTCAAATTTATGGATTTAAAAACAACGGTGAGTTAAAATGTACCCTCTATGATATGAGTTAAAAACAAATTTTTACTAAAGTGCACGTTTGATTTATAAATTTAAATTCTTATATGTTATAACATACATAATATTCCTATATACAATTTTCATTTAAAAAAAAAGGTCGAAACAAAAAAGTCTTATTGGACACACCACAGATTGGGAAAAGCAAGCTGATATTTTAGCAAATACGCAAAAGTATAATCCAATCGAAGCTATGCGAAAATTTCGAAAGGAAACGAGATCTAGTAGCAGCTTGCCTCATAGATCACATCTAAAGCTTATGAATCAACAATTATATGAAGAAGACGTAGAAGAAACACATCATATGCAAAGCCCTCATAGATCAACTTTATCAAGTGCAAACAGTGAGAGACGATTAAAGTTGAATAAATCTGAGCCCCATACTGAAAATTGCCGCGTTACAATCGCAAATGATACGAGTACAAATAGTAAGAAAATAAAAAAACAATCGGTAGAAAATAAACACATAGATAATCTATCGGTTTCAAAAAACCGACAAGTTTTGTCACCGTCCAATACTCCTTATAAAGTAAGAGAAAGATGTGCAGTGTGCTATAATAAATATAAACATTAAAGAAAATATAACCACCGTCAAAAACATGTTCAGTGCCTTTTCGAATAGACATATTTGAAAACATTTTATTAAAAAAAAATTATAAACAAGTACTTATACTTACGTATACATGAAAGAAATATACCCGCATTTACATTAATTGTCATTTTCAATAGTTTTATAATTTTATTTTTTACTTTCGAGTAGTTTTAAAAAAATAAAGTCTAATTTAACTGAAACAAGTTGTTTACATTTTGAATTTTCAATTCAATTCCTTATTCAGTAGCTGATTACATACATTTCTTTACAGATTATTTACATTTGTTATTAAGAGCTTTAGGAGAAGTTCATTTACAGCTTTAGTTCTAAGTAATTATATAATAATAATATTCAAATATTCAAAGTTGCATTAAGGGAAAAGCTACAAACAAAAACCCTTATTCGAATCTTAAACCTAATATTGCACTTATCCTGGTTGCACACTTAGCTGAGCAATAAGTCTAGAATTCGAGTACGAGCATTTATCATGAAACTTGTTTTTTATTTTATTTATAAGTGTGGTTATGAGGTTAACGCATGCTATTTCATGGAGACGAATAGTAGAAAAGTCTCTAGGCAATCCAAACATCATTTTCAAAATCTTGTTCTGACATCTTTGCAATTTAAGTAGATGTGTTTTTGCACAATCAGATCAAACAGTACTTCCATATAGCAGAATGGATTGAAGGTTGGTTTTGTATATGATAATCTTGTTGCGTGTGCTGAGCTTAGATTTTTTATTTATAAATGGATATAGGATTTTAGTGACTAAATTGACTCTTTCAATGCGACCAAGAATATGTTTTTGGAAAGTAAGTATTTTATCCAAAACTACTCCGAGATATTTACAGTAGTCGGCTCAGTCTATGTCAAGTGATGAGAGTTTTAGTCTTCTATTGGGTAGAAAACATTCTTTTCTGCGTCTGGTGAACCAGATAGCTTGCGTTTTTTCCGCATTAATCTTGATTTTCCATTTGAAACAGAATTGATCAAATTGATTTAGTCCCTGTTGAAGGGAAGTGAACACGTCTGAAAAATAGATACCAGAGGCAAAGATGGCAGTATCATCAGCGTACATTGCAAGTTGTGTATTTTCATTATGCAGTTGAAAATCGGATACATGTATGTTGAATAGAGTTGGTGCAAGGATTGATCCTTGGGGAACATCAAATTCGATTTTTTGAATAAATGAATATGTATTACCCATACCCATAGATGAATATGTTTTATACATACTAATAATGAAACTTTGTATAATTTTTATAATTGGGATGGGAAAAGCGTGCTGATAAAGTTTGTGTATGAGGGCATCATGCCAGACAGTATCGAAAGCTTTTTCTATGTCCAACAGTACCAAACCAGTGGATTCTTTCGCTAAAAATCTTTCTTTTATATGTCGCTAAATTCAGGTGATCTGATGGCAAGTGGAGTGTTCTTTACGAAATCCGAATTGAGTATCAGGTATAATCCCGCCTTCTTCAATAAGTAGATCAAACGTTTCTTTGATTAATTCACTTTTCTTGTCATAATTGGTTTGCTTTTTGCACATATTATGAAGCACTGTCAGTTGGTTTTCGTTAATTCGAAGGCTTATTAGTGACGCATTGTTGCACTTAATTTTAAGCATAACATAGGCCAGAATAATCTATTTGCCATTTAAGACCCTGTAATACTCTTAGAGTTAGGTAATTGATCTCCAGATAAGTCCGATACGAATGGCGTAGAAAGATTTCCGCAGAGACGTTTGCAATCCATCTATTCGGCGTTTGGGTTAAAGATTGAGCACAGAACACTAGCATAACTCTTTCCTATTGTTTTGATTTATTTTATTTTTTTTGTATTTAATGGGGTAATGAGCGACAGTTGAAGATTTGAAAATTATTATGAAACCGGCAGGCAAAACTAGGTCAACGAACAGTGACGAGGAAAATACTGATTTGGCAGCTTAGAGGTTGGTGCTGACTGATCCCATTTGGTATGCTGCGGTGATTTCTGTGGCATAATCATTGATTCCATTGATCTCTGACTCATACTAAAACTATGAAACTTTAAACAGCACAGAATTCTCTCAGATACACATATAGAGGTATCCAAAACACGGGAGTTGACGACGCCACATGTAAAAGGATTAAATGTATGCTAGAGAATACAACAACAAAAGCCTCATTCGGCAGCAATAAACTCTATGTGATAGCTACGAAAGCATTCCCCTCAGAGAGGAGTACTCCCACCCATACTATGGTTCATCGTAGTTAATGCACTACTGATTATTTTCGGTACTCATGACTTCTATGTGAAAGGATATTAGATGACATGATGGCCAAGAGGTGATGGCTTCTGACATCCTAATTAGAGGTAAATTCGAAGACACAGTTGTGTAATTGCTGGATGGTGCACCAAAGTTGACCTCAATGCCAATCCTAGGAAAAGTACCATAGTTGAATTCACTGAAAGAAGAAGCCGAGGAAGGTTCAGAAATGCCACACTCTATTGTGAAACAGTGGAATTCTCACCGGAAGTCAAATATCTGGGAGTCAAACTGGATGAAAAACTTACAGAGAACACTCTAAAATTGGGGACTCAACCCCAAAACGACACTGTGGATGCGCAAGGCATTAACGAGACCTATCATCACATATGAAGCCGCTGTTTGGTGGTGTAAAGCAATAAAGCAAAGATCAACAAAAAAAAAAACAAACAAACACTGTGGCGCTGGCAGCCCGGTATGGGCCATGGCCCAGCTTCTTGACTCTTATTTGTGTTGCTCATGTTCTCATTTTTGTCACATCTGAGCGGGGCCTACGGTTTATCGCCGAGTCCCAACGGCACTCCTTAGAAGCTTTTTCGTAGGCAACTTTACTTTCGGGAGTTTGCCATTGCCCGCCGAAAGGGGATGGCGATTTGAAAAATTGTTGGTGACCCAGCCAGTAATCGAACCCAGGCTGTCTGCGTGATAGTCCAATGAGCTAACTATAACGCCATCGCGCTAACATAAACCAAAAAAAGGCTGTGCCTTTGCAACTGGTGCGATGAAAATCGCACCGACAGCTACGCTTAAAGTTATCCTTAACATCCCACCACTACTATTACTTGTAACAGACTTAAAAGAAAAATTTCTACCACAATATAACTTTCCGCAAAACTAAAGCTTACATTTCCAGACCGTCTTAATTGGGAACAGCTAAAAAACGGATCCATATCTCAATTCATGATCCCAAAACGTTCTGTAGCCTACCAACAAGCAGCATAAAAGGTAGTATTAAAACCTTGCTAGAGGAAAAGAAGCTATATTTCTGAAATGGAAGCCGAAGGAAATAGACAAGCCAAGAATTTTATGCCAAACACCTGTCACAAAAGAACGAAGCAACTACTACAACAAAGTAAAAGTCATATTTTACTGATCACAGGTTTTCTTACAGGGCACTGCCTGTGAAAGAAACACCTGACAACCATGAGTATAGCAAAAGAGAGACCTGCAGATTCTGTAACGAGAAAGTGGAAACAGCAGAGCACATACTGTGTAACTGCAAATACGTCAAAATTACCTAGGTAAATTCTTCCTCGAAGCAGTGGTAGTTCACTTGCATGCGAGAGATTGGCAAGAGTTATTCTTCACTTGATCTCAGCGCTGGTGTTGTTATATGAATTCATAGTGGAGCATTGGTAGACAGAGTCATTAACTACCTCAAAGTTATGCCTGTCGAAGATAGCGTTCTGTCCGAGACGTGTCCTTTTTGCTTGACGGCATATACTTGGTCTTGTCCTCATTGACCACTAAACTCATTTTTGCCACTGAATCACGATGCTTTCTTCCAATTATGTCAATGTCATCGGCATATGCGAGCAGCCCTATCGGCAATAATTATTCCCGGGGAATTTTTTCCATTTTCTAAAACTAGGTATTGGCGACAACTTCGAAAAATGGAAAAAATTCCCCGGGGAAAAAAAAATAGCTATCGTGAATAAGAATTCGAGGGAAAAATGACGGTTATTTCCCCAAGAATTATTCCCCCGTAATTTTTCTGGAGGAATTTTGAAGTTATTATTCCCCCGTAATTTTTCTGGAGGAATTTTGAAGTTTCGTGTAATCATGTAAGTTTTGTTTTTATTTTTTGTTTTCAAATGCAGATTGTAACATTTGATTAAGGTCAAACACAACAAATACAAAAAAGCTAGAAATTATTGTTAGTGAGATGGAGAGATATCCAGATATTGCAACTGGATTTACTAAGAGAAACAATGAAGTTAACATATTTCGGAAAAGACTAGAGAAAGAATTGAATAGTTTTGGACCACCAGTTGAATCTCTGTTGGAATGGAAAAGGCATGATCATTGTTATGTGCGTGTGTGTATTATTGTTATTTATGAATGTGCATACTTCCACTGTTTACTTTTTTTAGGTTTGGATTGACAAAAAAAAAAAGTTTTAATCCAAATAAGACACAGCTTTGTTTCAAATATATTTAAAACAGTTGAAAGGGCCTCAGAAAAGGATGACTGGGAAAGTCCAACTTCATGATCCTTTCCCACTCCCGCCTGGTATCCACCTTCTGCAAAGAAGCGCAAGCATGCTTTACAATGGAGGAACAGCAAATTACTTTTTCGGTTGCGGCAAAGAGTCTGAAAAAGTATGTAAACATAATTTTAATAATTTACAAAATTTATAAAAATGAATAGTAACGAATTATTTACCTGTTTCTTAAATTGATTCAGGTAATTCCAAAGGGTTCGATTTATCTCTCAGATTTCTCCTGATTAATCTTTGCTGAGTTCTCTCATTTTCCTCATTTAGTCCATCTGCGAACACAAAAGATGCACTTCTCATCATATTTAAACTTTTTTAATGAAAACTGATATCTGCTTTCAAATACAAATTGTAATTGTTTCTTTTGAATTCTCGTTTGTAATCTATAAATGTGTAGCTGTCAAAAATTCGAACACAATTTCGAAAATTTCCCGGGGAATTCACGATAGGTAGATTTAGTTCCCGGGAACAAAAAATATTCCGAGGGAAAATGTTTCTCTCGTCAGTCAGCGAGTCAGCGTTGGGATAGAATGTCCAATTATCTCCAGAGTTCTTGCCCTCATCAACATGAAATCCTCTAGCAGCATGTATGTTGGATAATCTGCAAAAGACGATATACTAGGTGGGCTGAAAAGTAACCTCCTTGGGAATTTAAATGTTTTTTCTTCTTCAATCTTTCTTCTTTCTTCAATATTCAAAGGGGGACTTTTAGCTTGATACACTTATTCCAGCGATTTTCCAACTTCTTGATCCCGTCCTAAAAGTAATTTTCCGGAAGGTTTGCAAAATACTCCTCCGTGGCGTCGATTATTTCTTCGCGTGAGCTGAATTTTTTATTGATGAGCCATCTTTTGACGGTCCTAGAAGTCTTGGACGAACGAAACATACTACGCCGTCTTCAACGAACTAAACCGTTGGACCTTGCGCGATAAATTGAAACCGCATTAAGAAAGCGGAATATGTAGGGTCTTCCATTGGAAAGTGTCCTACCAATCGTGACTAACTTATGAAATAAAAACTGCTTGATAAGTTCTACTTAGTTGCGGTATTAAAATCAACAATGAAGGGAGGTGTTTTTAGTGAGTAAGAATCTCACACTACTATGAGCACGCGCTTCTGATCCTCATAGTGTCTGATGGAAGATTTTCACCTGCCCTCGCCGGTAAAAAAAAAAAAAAAAAAAAAAAAAATCTTTTGACGGTTGGGAAGAGATAATAGTCCGAGGGAGCCAGACCGGGCGAATACGGTGGATGCGACAGCAATTGAAGCCGTAAGTCATTGATTTTAACCGTGGTGGCGATGCTCTTATGCGCCGGCGCATTGTCTTGCAAAAACAAAATTTTTTTTCGCTTCATGTGAGGCCGATTTCTACTTTCAATCGCTCCACTAATGCACAGTATTACTCGCTGTTGATGGCTTTTCCTTTTTTGAGGTAGTCCACGAAGAGTATGCCACGACAATCCCAGAAAACTGACGCCATAACCTTTCCGACACATTCTGTTCTCTGGTGTGTAATAGTGGATCCAGGTTTCATCATCAAGTCCAAACACTCTTTCGAAGTGCTCTCGCGTTCGTGTTTTTGGTCAGGAGTGAGCATGCGGCAGGATAACTTTCTTTGTGGTATCTGCTAGCTCGCGCACCTTCACTTTCCGGTCAGCCAACACCATTTCATGTATTTTATTGACATTGTCCTCTGTAACCGCATCGGAGGGCCTGCCGCTGCGGACTTGATCGGTAGTGGAGTTGCGGCCACCACGAAACTCTCGAAATCAATATTTGACGGTGTAATTTGACGGAGCATTAGCCCCATAATATTTATCCAACTTTTCTTTTGTTTCCTTCGCCGTTTTGCCTCTCAAAAAATAATGTTTTATGAGAGAACGAAAATCGTTTTTGTCCATACTCAACATGATGCCAGACACGTCAACAACAATCAGCTGTCGAAACAAAACTAAAGACAGTATCGCACTGAAATTTGGCATATCTGCCTAAATATGAACGGACTCTAAGGCACCATAACCTGTTTTGCAGTAGCAGCGCATTCTGGTGGTTAAGGAGGTTACTCTTCACCCCACCTAGTATATGATTCCCAAAAACTACGAGTAGTGAGTGGTAGTTTTTGTATGGTATGGAAGATCAGTACATCTTCCCATGCTTCGACGAAAACCCCTAGATTTTCCAACGATTGCTTGGATTCTTTTTTAGTATCTTAAAGCACCTTGATATCTTCAGTCTCAGGTTTTGACAGTCTACATTACCTATACGTATTTTAAATTCGAAGTTGGCACGGCGAATTAATGTAGGAAAACAATTTCACATTCAAGTTAGACAAGTGAATAATAGTGAAATAGAAAGTGGATAGCTATTTTACTTAAATACATTTAATAATGAGGACGAAATACCCTGCAGTAGAATAATACGTGCATCTTTAAGAGGCACTGCAGAACATATTATGGAATTTCCAGATTCAGCGTAAATATTCTAAAACTCAAAGTCTTATTAATTCTAATGAGCGAGTTAATTAATTTTTCATTTAATTTGTTTTTATTTTATTTATCTAAGGTCTTTTCAGAATTGCCTTAGTACCTCTGGTGGTCGTTTGCAATCGTTCCTTGCTACATCTTCATTACATTTATCAATTCTCTAAATTGATCGCTGTTTGTTGTTTTTTTTTTTGCTGCAATACGATACATTTTCAAAAAATACATATTAAAAATAAAAAGAAAATATGCGTATACTCACAACATTTTTAAAAAAAATCGGATAAATCCAGCACAACCTTACAGCAGACACCCAAATACGCAATGAAATAGTTGCGTTTGAGAAATGTCAAAAATTGTATGGGAAGTTTTAATTCGAAGGTTTCCTACGATGGCCTGAAAACGCATTCACCATTGTGAATTTGAGTGAAACGTTCCCCCCGGCGTATTCTACGATAGGGGTGAATATCTCTCGGTTCTTGTGTCACAAAATGAAGGGTTTGAACTCTCCTAATCCCTTCCACTGTGTCTATTGATAATGGCCGATCAAGGTTTTGAAATTACCATCCGGAGATAGAATGGGCCTCCTCACTGTTTCTGTATCCCTAACAAGGAAGGGGAGGTACTACGGGATGCTTAGTCTGCATGTGTAGGAATGAGTCTCCATTCAACTTTTTTGTAAGACGTTGAATTTTCTTAACTCGTTTTTGTTGAAAAACGTAGTCTATTTGGTCCACGGATAGCTTTTCACTTTTTGCATCTCAACAACTCCCTTTACATAATGAAATAATGTGGATTCCATGACAGCGCCGCAAAGCTCTAGTCTTGAAATACACACAGTATTAAGAGGTGCGACCTTTGTTGTCGCGATAAGTAAATGCATCTGTATTTCGTCTGCATCATCTAAAACGCGTAGGCATACTGCAGGCCCATAGACTCTTATTGAACTGTCGCCGAAGTCACAACATCACGATGTCTTCAACCATGAGGTGTTCTCGTCAAAAGTTCTCCAATTCGTGCTAAACCTCTTTTGGAATTGGGTGACCTCATTCAATGTCGTGCTGCCAGAGCTTTTGCATAGAGATCTTTGCTTTGATAATCCACGGTGCTATCCAGTCCAGTAAATCAAAAAGCTTGGATATGGATGACAGAATAGACATATTGTATTCTCTTAATCTTCGGAATGAACGTTTTCAAATGAGAGTTAGTTTAAAGTTGGGAAACGTGTTTTAATGTTAACTGATGGCCCTAAAGGCAGATCAAACACGTCCGAAGTAAAAGTTTATTTGTGTATTCTCCACCGAAGGATAACGTCCACTATGTTGCTCCGGAGCTTAGGACCAACCATTAAATTATCATTTAGCGATGTTCCCTCGGTTTTGCTGCGGCATTAAACACCGCACGGAACTATATGGTGATGCTTGTTTCCTTTATTACTGCATGATATGGGAACTACGTGTGGTATGGTGACTTGATTACTCCATCTTTATCCAGATGGACTCCTTCATGTGTTGCAAAGTAAGATATTGCATGATTCACTGGTTATATGACGTTCGTAACAAAACGAATCTCCTGAGAGCCCCTTCTCTGCTTGAACCTAATGCTGGTTCTTTCCTACCTTTACAGAGAAGACAATCTTCAATCCAGTTAATTTCAGAAACTATGAGGTCAGATTATACCTCGATGCCAAATAGCAAATCTATTCTTCTGGGTGTATTAAAGTTTGGATCGCCCAGGTGAAAATCATTTATATTTTTTCAGCAGTGGGGTACAACTGATTTGGTTGAAGAAGTCCAATTAACGACTAAATGATTAAAGCTCTGGAAGAGCTCTCGAAGGTATTGACGTAAATGTAACATCAACATTGTGTTGACTGATGCCATTAGAGACCGTCGGATATCTGGTCCGTTAAAGTACGAGTATTACCGAGATTGTGTTGAACTCGTGCTGTTTTTTTGTACGTGTAGGGTGATGATGCGTGTGTTTGGATTACAAATGATGGTGTTGTTGGCAGAAATAGCAGCATTTACTACTAGGACATTCTCTTGTCTGATGACTGCAGGCGATAGAATTCTCGCATACCTTAACTAAGCGAACAGACTGTTGTCTATGCGCAGCGTCCATGTCCAAAAATCGTTAGCATTTTCTCAAGGAGTGTTGCTCTTTGTTGCTCACTTTGCACGAAAATTTCTTCGATTTTGCCGGAGCGTAAGGCGCTTTGTCTCCGATTTCAATTTGTGATTTTGTGTTAGACCAAGCCGCTCCCAGTAGTGCTACCGCCTCAAGCATGCAAAAAGATGCCCCACTTCTGTTCCCAAAGCTGTTGCGTTAGACTTACCAATTATGTATATCAAAATGTATATCGCCATGCGATGGCGTGGTAGTTAGCTCATCGGACTATCACGCAGGGAGTCTGGGTTCGATTCCAGGCTGGGTCACCAACAATTTTTCAAATTGTCATCACCCTTTCGGCGGGCAATGGCAAACTCCCGAAAGTAAAATTGCCTACGAAAGAGCTTCTAAGGAGTGCCGTTCGGACTCGGCGATAAACCGTAGGCCCCGCTCAGATGTGACAAAAATGACAACGTGAGCAACACAATGAGTGTCAAGAAGTTAGGCCATGGCCCATAACGGGCTGCCAGCGCCACAGTGTTTTTTTTTTTTTTTTTTTTCATATAAAAAAAACATACATACATATTTGCCGCCATCCAAGAAGCGAGGTGGGATTGGGCGGACAAAAGAGGATCATCCTATGCGACATTTTTTACGGCAATTATTATCGACGGCGAAATCCGTATCAAAACTCAATTTGCCAGCATTAGACTAATATGCGACTATGCTCCCACAGAGGAGAAAGACGACGATACCGACTATACAATAGTTTGTACGATCTCTTGAACAAGACCTGCAAACATCCCTGGCTATGACATTCAAATTGTCCTCAAATTGTCCATCTTGTTCGAGTGGATGCCTACAAGGCATGTGCAGTGCTTATTCAACAAATAATCATACACTCGTGGGGATGTTAACAGTATGTTAACAGTATGTTAAATCCGTATCAAAACTCAATTTGCCAGCATTAGACTAATATGCGACTATGCTCCCACAGAGGAGAAAGACGACGACACCGACTATACAATAGTTTGTACGATCTCTTGAACAAGACCTGCAAACATCCCTGGCTATGACATTGAAATTGTCCTCAAATTGTCCATCTTGTTCGAGTGGATGCCTACAAGGCATGTGCAGTGCTTATTCAACAAATAATCATACACTCGTGGGGATGTTAACAGTGAGCGTAAGTAAGTGGAAAACAGAAACTATTTAAATTTATAAAAAAAATATATTTGAGACCAATACAAAAATCCCTTTCATTTGATATATCACACGGTTCATTTTGCAAACATTTTTTTTAATTTCCTAATTCGCCCTCCAAAAATGACCCCCATGTTCAAAATTGATTTATTTAGGTTATGTGTTCGTGTTTCACTGAAATATATATGTGTACCAAATTTCAGCTTAACCGGTCCAGTAGTTGCGTGAGACAGACGGACGGACAGAAGCACGAGTGATCCAATAAGGGTTTCCTTTTTCATTTAAACGTACGGAACGCTGAAAATGATTTAGACAAGGAGTTGCGCTGCCATTTGATTTGTATAACATGATTTTAGGAAGAATAGTGCAAAACTCACGCGCAAGAAAAACACAATCTTTCAAAAGTCCTTCCAATAACTCGTATTCGCCGATTAAATTGACAGAATCGGAAGATAGCAGCGTGGTATTTCACGGATATTGAAATGGTAGCGGCGAAAATGGATTAAGAGGTCAACAAGCAAGACAAATCACATGCTGTAATGAAATTATACAAGTCTTGCAAATTGCCGCTTATTTGGGCTAAGAATGCAATTGACTAGCAAAGCCCCTTACGAACAACAAAAGTATATATACTCGTAGTGTAGGCAATTCCAGACCTACTGTATAGCGTAGACGCATGGACATTTTTTTTTTAAAATGCTCTTGACCGCTTTGAAAGGAAAATTCTTAGACTGATTGTACGGACTGAACAGCGACATCGATCTAGCCAAAAGAGTGAAGGTCAAGCGACTTAGATAGCTGGGTCGAGAAGAGCCCATGGCCATCAACGCTCCTGTCCGGAAAATTCTCGAGGCCGCCAACGAGGGATACCACGTGGAAGAGGAAGGAGACCTCAGCTACCATAGCGTGCGAAACTGGAGGCAACAAGCGAACGATCAAGCTAGCTGGAGACAATAGCAGAGTGGGCCCAGATCCACTCCGGACTATAGCATCATCTAAAGTTAACTTTCATGTACTTTAAATGTATGTATTTTTAAGTTTCCGTTATGTATTAAAAGCATTTGCAACATATATACAAACCAAACGAAAACAGATATATAAAAACAATAAGCCAGTTTGCCATTCTCAAAGTCTAAATGACGATAACAGAATTATTTAAATAAAAACAAACTGGATATGATGGCAGTCGAATCACAATTAACTTTATTTTACTTAAAAATAATGTACAGTGCCTAATTTTAAGAAGCAGGCAAAACTTCCAGTAAACTGTAAACTCAAACGTCGGACCGTCCAACCAATATGATGAGATTGCTAGATCTGCTAGACTGCATCTCTCGAAATTAAATCAGATGGGGCTTGTTTTCCTTTAACATAGTTCCATTGCTGTGTTTGAGTCGCTGATTGGATTTTTAACACTCTGTTGGCAACATAGGTATCCAAAAAATAAGAAGGGGAATGTGCTAACACACAGTTATTGAGTCCGTGTAATATGCTACCTTTTGGATGTATTTTTTAAAGGCGGCCTGCAGTTCTAAACGAGCGATAGTTACAAACTTTAGCGGGCATGTGCAGTATCTTGAGCAGAGCAAGTTAGAAAAGATTTGTCCTCCCTCGTTTACGCATCTTATGTATACTCATTCACATGCTCCAAACGTATACTGAGGTCTGAGAAAGTATGTAGTTCAGCTTTCTTAAGCAAAGAACACATTACAAAATGGGGAATACCTATGTTTTCTAAATCAAAAAACTGTTCCATGTATCTCATTCATTTAACCGCCGGATTAAGAGAGAGCTGATCGTCCCATGAAAGTTCAGTTTTTCATAAATTCAATCCTGCATAAATAATTTGCCGAGCATTATGAGGGGGCTCAGTGAATCAAAGAAAAATTTGAATTGATCGAGAATTGGATCTCAGACCAACCCTAAAGTTCTGATACATTCTGGCTGGTTAATTTTCACCAAGCTTTCTTTATATTACTCAGGAATGTTACCTATACTTAGAATATCGAGGTGATTTGCGCAAAACTTTCTTAATTAAGAATAACCTTGTCGTAATAAACTGGTGATTTCCTCAAGCAATCTCTTCGCTTCAGACACTGTTTCGGTTCCTACCAGGCGCTGACCCTGACTCATACTTCAACGTGTTAAGCTCATAGGTTATTAGTTGTTTATTCCACTGAGATCTCCAGGAAATCAACTTGAACGCTCGGCCCTCCGGTCTTACCAAAACCGATACATCTTGCTGATGATATGAATGCATATTTGTCCACTCTTAAATTAACAACAATTGAAAATAGACCAGGTTGGACAGTTGGTCCGATGCTTGGAATGTCATTAAGAAAAATTCTAGATGTTGTTTTAGCTGAGCAGTTAAATACGACGTGAAAGATTGCAGAAGAGCTCTCTGGTTTAATTACTGCGTGATGGGGAATGAAATAATGAAATTGTGAAACTTTAACCTCACTTATTGGACTCATGTGGCCCAAAAACTTGTTTTCTTCCATAAATTCGGTATAGAGACTTTGAAGTTCAAGTTCTCTTTCAAGCATTCTTTCTAATGACAGGAATTGTTTCTGTGCTATTTCACAGGATACACCTAAAGAAGTTGTATTTTTTTTTTAAAGGAAGACTCACCAGTTGCCCATTATTAAAAATTTTTGTGCTGCTCTTAAAGAACTCAGAATGCAGTTATATACTTTCGCGCTTATGGGCTTGATGGGTGTATCAAGATCTTCTGTCTCCCAGAATTTTACAACATTTCATTAATGAAGAAAGAGATGGTTTGGTTGCGATGGTGCAAACGGCATGTGTAATTGTCGACTGAACGCCTCCTGCAACTATCCGACTTAGTTTCGTATTTCAAAGTGTAGGTAGTGGAGCCCCCACGTTGAATTCCTCTCCCAAAAGAAGCTCAAAAAAATGTCTGCTCCAATCAGCATGTCAATTTTTTGATCCGATGAAAACACTGCATCGCCTAATTGAATGAATTGCGGTACGTCCCAGTTCACGGAATCGAGTCCGCAACTTGGTTGATACTCTGTAATGCGAGATAAAATATTGCCTTGGATGTTTACCTTGAAGTTTGAAGATCTTGACTCAAAGGTGAGAAAGGTAGCAAATTGAGCTTCGGAGCCATGTCCTCCTATTCCGCTAGTTGGTGTCTCCGACCGATACTTGGATAGCCCAAGTGTCTGCGCAAACAATGCTGTTATAAAATAGAGTTGGAATCCTGAATCTAGTAACACACGATGTGGGTTTATTTTTGGAAAAAGTTTTAGTTAACTTTTTTTTTTAGTGGAAAGATTTTGGCTCTTTCCTTCGATTGACATGAGCGAGAGAAATGACCTATCTTTAAACAGTTCCGACGGATTCGAAGACGCTCTACAGCCTTATCCTGTAGTTTTTGCAACAAGATATACACTATGATGGGGTCCCAATTGTCAGTTGTGAACCCTTCATTTTGAATAGCTTGCATTAATCATGAAGCCTACGGTCCGATTGGCATTAGACTTATAAAGGGTACGGTTAATAAATTCCTACTGTAGTTGCGTAAATTGTGAGATCCATACAATCTTGCAGATGAGTATCCTGATAAAAATATAAATGTTTTAGTGGAAGAATGTCTAGGTTTTTGAACAAAAGAAAGCTAGGAGTGATGCGACTGGCTCTGCAGATAACTCGAATGGGGTGTTTTTTGTTTGATACTCGTAAGCAAAGGTGCAGTTTTATTCTGATAAGTACCACCCCAACAAAAAAGACCATACTGTAGTCTGGATTTAACTAAACCATTGTAAACCAGCTTTAAAATCGGTTGACTACAGTAAGGACTGAGATGGTAGATTTGCCTCACAACATTGTTAAGGTAATTCTTCAGGTCAGATGTATGATCATTCCAACACACCCCATAGTCCAAAATAATACCTAAATATTTGAAGCTTTTAACTTTCTCAATGTCAAAACAATTATCTGAACAGTTGATGTTGTCATTATAAGATGTACTGTTGTTATTATCATGCATACATTTTTTATTGAGAGGATATCTACAACAATTGGGTGAATGATATTTTATTACCATATCCGCATAGATTGTCCCCTGAATATTAAAAACCATAAGTTTTGTTTTGTCACTTATAACAAGTCTATGCAAATAAAACCATTTTCGCAGAATTTCTAAATCATTGTTTATATCAGTGATTAATTGAAAATGGTTCTTCGAAGAATGTGATAGGGAAGTATCATCAGCAGAGGATGTTATTTTGCCTTTAAAATGTTGAACGAAAGGTGAGTTCACAAAAATCAAGAACAGTATAGTGCCCAAAACAGAGCCCTGAGGAACACCTACATATATCAGTACATCTTTCAGAACTGAAATTATTCTGAATTCTAACCTTTTTCTTTCTGTTCTTTATATACGACGCGAACCAGTCATGAATTCCAGCTATAAAACCTGCCTAATGCAACTTATCAAGCAACAAAGTGTGATCTACTGTATCAAAAGCCTTTGTTATATCAATAAACAGAGATGCAGGCACCTCTTAATCATTCAAACTACGAGTATCGTAAATTTCGCCACATAATTTTAAGACAGCATCCTCAGTAGATCTTCCACTCCTAAAACCGTATTGACAATCACTAACAAATTTGGATTTCTTTAGAAAGCAAAGGATTCTAGATTTCATGCCTCTTTCAAGAACTTTTGAAAAAACTGAAGGAATGGAAATGGGACGGTAATTATTTAGACATGTAGGGGCGCCTTTTTTATGAATAGGAATAACTACTGCTAGCTTCAGTGATTCAGGAAAAAATCCTTTTTTTAATGTTTTATAATGTTGCTGGTAAACATATCTTCAGATGATGAATTAGACGATTCTAAGGACATTATAATTGCATGTATTTCAAATGAAGTAAATTCTTTACTAAAGAAACTGTTGGGATAAAAAGTATCCTCTATTATCATGTTGTAACAGCGACATGAATTGGTACTAAGCGAATATGCCATCAAATTGTGTCCAATGCTTGAAAAGTAATCATTAAATAAATTTGCAACGTTTGAAGGCTCAGATACAGTCACAATATTGGCTGCAATAACTACATTCATATTTTGTATATTCTTTTTATTTAATATGTCATTGACAATTTGCACTTCTTTTTTTGGGTTACCCAAATTTTCGGAAAGCTTATTTTTGAAATAAGTATCCCAACAGTTTGGAATATTAGCTTTAAGATCATGGCAAAGATTATCATATGCTCTTTGAAGCCTTATGTTATTTGGATGTTTTTTTATACAAGCAAGCAGTTTTTTCTTTTTATTTATTTTGTTTAGCAAACATAAGTTCATCCATGGTTTAAGACATGTTAGCTGCTTGTCCCTTTTCTTTAAAGGCTGACTATTGTTCGATATTAACACTTGAAGCTTGTTGAGGAATAAGTCAAAGGCTACAGATGGATCGCCATTACCATAAACCTCTCCCCCCAATTCAAATAATAAAGCGGATTTCAGTGTTTGAAAATTGATCTTTTTAATGGTTTTCATTGTTAAGTTCTTGGGGCGAAATTGTCAAACTGAAGGCTGGTTAAATTATGATCGGTTATCTTAAAATCAAATAAATGTGCTTTATATTTCATAGTATTATTCCTATGTAATCTTAAAAATATATGGTCTAAACATGAAACACCTCTGGTTGAATTGTTCACCAATGACGCAAAGCCAAAGGAGGACAAAGCAGTAAGAAAAATATCAGTATCAGACGAATCAGTCAAAAGATCAATGTTAAAATCTCCCAAAAGTACATGGTTTTCGAATTTGTGATTTTCCAAAAATGCAGAAAACTCTTCCTCAAAAGCCCTAACAGTAAACAGATGAAGTCTGTAAACAGCAGTTCAACAGAATCGAGAACCAGATATTTCACACTTAAGTACAATCAAATCAGCAGCTATAAGCTTAGGATATAAAATTTCGCATTCTACATCACTCCTGTAATATACTGCCACTCCACCAGCTGCAAACGAATTATAACAGAATGGTTTAAATGTATAGTTATGAACTTTAAACTTAAAATTAGATACCTCAAAATCAAAAATCCATATTTCTGAAAGAAATACGAAGTCAGGTAAATGTTCTAGCGATGCAAGATGAGCCAAGAGAACATCTAAGTTCTTTCTTAAACTGTGAATATTTTGATGAACTATTGAAACACCAGAGAATGACTCTACTTTAGGACGGTCAATACAGAGACAGTTGATGTCTTCAGAATTTGAATTTGAGTTTTGTCTTCCTCAAATTCCTCAAATACTAGTACTATTACGAGGAACTTCAAAAATAATATTATTTAAATTACTATTTATCATTGAGCTTTGGATATGCACGTGGAATGTTAGATCCCTTAATAGACCACGTGCAGCCGAGCAACCAGCGGAGGCCCTAGACTGCTGCAAGACAGACATAACCGCCATTCAGGAAAATGAAAAACTGCGATATTTACTACGGCAATTGCTATGGACGGCAAAAGCAGCGCTTATTTGGATGTTGATTTGTTGTCGGAGGCAGACTAAGACAAGAAGTCCTCAGCTTCCGGCATGTGAGCGAGCGCCTCGTTGCAATCCGCATCAAGGCTAAATACGCCAACATTAGCCTTATATGCGCTCATGCCCCCACAGAGGAGAAAGATGACGACACCAAGGATGCCTTCTACGAGCTCCTTAACAAGACCGACGAACAATGCCCTAGCTATGACATTAAAATTGTCCCCGGTGATTTTAATGCAAAGCTAGGAAGAGAAGGTATTTTTGGTGGAATAATCGGAAAATATAGCCTGCACAACCCCACCTCCGATAGCGGATTCAGGCAAATCGACTTTGCGGCGAGGAGAAACATTGTCGTGGCTAGCACGCGGTTCCCACATCTCGACATATACAAGGGGACTTGGAGAACTCCTGATCAATCAACAGTCAACCAGATTGATCACATTGCGATCGACGCAAGACACTCCTCCAGTATTATGGATGCCGTACGTTCCGAGGAGCCAACATCGACTCGGACCATTACCTTGTTGTAGCCAAGGTACGGTTGTGGATATCCCAAACCACGCCAAGACAAACTAATACTGTGAGAAAATTCGACGTCAGACGGCTACAATCGCAAGATATCACCAAGTCCTTGTACGATCGAGTGTCTCTTAATCTCTTAAGAGGTCCAATGCCGCCAGCATCAAGTATCGAAGACCACTGGAAACACTGCCAAAACGTCATCAGATATGCCGCTTCTGATGTGCTGGGTTTCACTCGTCCACCAAAACGAAACCCCTGGTTCGATGACGAATGCCGGCAAGAACATGCAGCTAAGCAAAAAGCACGCTCTATGAGCGGATGAGGAGAGACGAGCACCGGCTTCTCAGGACGAAGAAGAAAGAGTATGAGAAGCGCGCGATCGAGGAAATTGAGAGATGCTACTCCAGGAATGAGGCTCGGAAGTTTTACCAAAAGGTAAAAATAACATGCCACGGAAACAAACCCCGATGCTGAGGATTTGGAAAGACCATTTCTGCAGACTGTATAACGGCGATGACGGACCAAATACCGCTGTCAGGCAGAATCAACCTTTCAACTTGGACGATGATGACCAACAATTCCGTCCACTCGACCTGGATGAAGTGAGGATACCTATATCGAAGTCCAACAAAGCTGCTGGAGTGGATGGCCTGACTGCCAAGCTCTTCAAAGCGGAAGGCGATGACTTGGTAAGGAGCATACACCAACTCATCTGTAAAATATGGTCGGACGAAAGTATGCCCGATGAATGGAACCTCAGCATTGTTTGTCCGATTCTCAAGAAAGGACACCCTCTGAACTACAGAGGCATCAGTCTCCTTAACATCGCATATAAGATCTTATCCGCCGTATTGTGTGAACACCTGAAGCCGTTCTTTAACAACCTGGTAGGTCCATATCAGTGTGGCTTCAGTCCAGGAAAGTCCACCATCGACCAGATATTCACACTACGGTAGATATTGGAGAAGACCCATGAGCTTCAGATCGGTACGCACCACCTATTCATCGATTTTAAGACCGCGTATGACAGCATCTATAGAGACGAGCTATGCAGAGCAATGTATAGTTTTGGCATCCCTGCCAAACTCATCCGTCTGTGCAGGATGACGATGGAGAATGCACGCTGTTCCATCAAGATCGGTAAAGATCTCACCGAGACCTTTGATGTCCAAAAAGGATTTAGACAAGGCGATGCGCTGTCATGCGAATTTTTCAACATCGTACTTGAAAGAATATTGCAAAACTCACGAGCAAACACAAGAGGCACTATTTTTCAAAAGTCCGTCCAACTACTCGCATACGCCGACGATATTGACATAATCGGGAGAAAGCAGCGTGATGTCAGTGGCGCTTTCGCGAGTATTGAGACGGAAGCGGCGAAAATGGGTTTAGCGGTCAATGAGGGCAAGACCAAGCATATGCTGTCAAGCAAAAGGGACAACCAACACCGACGTTTCGGGCAGAACTTCACCCTCGACAGATATAACTTTGAGGTAATTAAGGACTTTGTCTACCTAGGCTCTGCTATAGATACAGACAACGACACCAGCGCTGAGATCAAGCGAAGAATAACTCTTGCCAACCGCTGTTTCTTTGGGCTAAGAAGGCAATTGAGTAGCAAAGCCCTCCCTCGGACAATAAAAGTCACCCTTTATAAGACCTTAATAATCCCGGTCCTGCTCTATGGCGCAGAGGCATGGACATTATCAAAAATGGATGAGGGTGTTCTTGGTTGCTTCGATAGAAAAATTCTTCGGGCGATCTTCGGTCCCGTCTGCATTGACGGTGAGTGGAGGATAAGATACAACGACGAACTGTATGGACTGAGATGGCTGGGTCATGTAGAGCGCATGGACACCAATGCTCCGGTCCGAAAAGGCTTCGAATCCGCCCCCGAGGGTCAGCGCAGTAGAGGAAGGCCGAGACTCAGGTGGCGCCAGCAAGTGGAAGAGGACCTAAGCCAACTTAACGTGCGAAACTGGAGGCAGCTAGCCAGGGATCGAGCTGGCTGGAGAAGCTTGTTGACTAAGACCCAGGTCCACCCCGGACTGTAGCGTCACCTAAGCACAGTTATCATTTAAAACAATCATTAAAAGATATTAAAATCAAATTTGGAAAAATCCTCATAACACTTAATTTTAATCACTTTTTCGCCTTCCTTTCTTCTGAGTAGTACTATTGAATTTCTTATCCATACGTATCGACATTTGTTCTGTTGTTTCAGCTGTTTAGCCTTCTGTAGAAGAGATCGTGTGTGTGCAGTAAGGCTGTCATTAATTTTGCCTCTATTGTTTTGGTGATCTTTAAAAATGTTGGCAAACAATTAAACAGAATTAAACTTCACGCATACAATATTTGACACAGTAGCATTACTTGTGGAGACATTGCTCTTACTATTTATGTTTTTTACATAGCAAGATACGATATTTTGCTCTCCTATTTTCTCTCTCACACCTTCGGTTATAAGTTGAATAACTTTCTCACGTGCATTGGCGCTATGCACGTCAGGAATACCAACAATGTCAACAGCACATTGCCTTTCTCTTTGTTCCAATGCATTCAGTTTGAACTTCAAGCTATTAACAGTGTCGGTAAGAGCGACAACATGTTGCTCAAGAGTTCGGTTTTTTGTGAGTGCATCACTGTTAAAATTTTGCAGTTTAAGAATTGCATTGTAGAGCATATCCAACGTTATAGTTTGATTTGTAGGAGAAGATTTAACAGAAGCGACCGAAGTAGTAAAAGAGTCAGTTGAGTCGTTTTCTAGCTTCGCACATTTAGCATGTGAATATTCAATGCAAGCTTTACATTTAATTTTTAGTTGGAGTCTATCAACTTTTAGATTACACAATGTACACTTTATTATTGTTATTATTTGATTAAATTTGTAAGTAACAAATAAACTGTAAAAACTCTTTTATCAAATATGCCCGAGTAATTAACTTTAACTGAGAATTGGGAGTAATTCTCATACGATGTGACCCCATCAACACTCGCGAGATAACTTGAATGCATGATACTTTGAGCATTGAGCGACAGCCCCAGTAACGTCAGCACTCCCACAATTCTAAGAATTACATAAAATGTGTTGACATTACTCTTTCTGAGAATATGCATCGCAGAGTCGCCATGTCATCTGATCCCGTCTGGACAGATCGTGCAACTCTGCTGATGCATACATTTATGTACATTATTAATTAAGTTAAGAAAAATAAAGTTCAGTTTGAAACTCATAATAATCAGTGTGGATTTGTTGAAGGAAGATCGACGGTGGACGCTATCCAAAGCCTACGAATAATAATGGAAAAGCACCGAGATTCGTCTAAGGATTTACACATGGTATTTATCGACCTAGAGAAAGCATTCGATCGAGTGCCTAGGGATCTCATATGGGCCGCGCTGAGGTCTCAAAATGTACCGGAAACGTATGTTAGAATAATACAAGACATGTACGGAAACGTGAAAACTGCGGTTAAAAGCTCTGCTGGACTAACGAGAGAATTTCCAGTTAATGTCGGAGTGCATCAAGGAAGCGTACTTAGCCCTTTAAAAGACTGCATGCGCGAAGCAAATGTAACGCCAATTCTCTTCGCTGACGACGCAGTTATACTTAGCGATAACGTCGAAGATTTACAGAACGCCTTAGATTCATGGAGAAATGCGCTAGAGAGAAACGGGTTTAAAATAAGTCATTCAAAGACGGAGCATTTGACGTGCCCATTTGCACATCCATTGTGACCTGTTCCGGATGTAATGTTAGACGGAATAGTTCTTCCGAAAAGCACTATCTTTAAGTACTTAGGATCAATCGTTAACATGGAAGCGAAATGTGACGACGACGTAAACCACAGAGTGAGTGTGGGATGGATGAAATGGCGGGAAAATTCGGGAATCTTTTGCGACCGAAAATTTCCACTTAAATTAAAGGGGAAACTCTACACCACGGTTGTTAGACCAGCTCTTATATACGGTTCAGAGTGCTGGACAATGTACGAAGCGTTTAAAAACAAAATGACGGCAGCGGAAATGAAAATGTTAAGGATGTCTAGTGGAGTCACTAAACGCGATTGCATTAGATCTACGCGTATAAGAGGAAGTCTACATATAAAGAATTCGGTAACCGAACAGCTTGAGGCGAATGGAATAAGTTGGTATTGCCACGTTTAAAGAAGATCTGCGGAAAATCCGGTTAAAAAGGCGCTATCAACTACGGTCACTCCAACTGTAAGAAAACGAGGTCGGAAAAAGAATTCCTGGATTTCTCAGATGGCAAATGCGCAACAACGTCTGGGGTTAACCACTGAAGCGATCCAGGACCGAGTATTATGTAGACGCATTCTGCGGTCTGCGACATTAGCCAACCCCATAAGCGGAGCAGCAGCGATGCAGTAAAAATGGGAAACTCGTTACGCATAAGTTCGTATAACGAGGAAAGGGTTAATAAAAGGATAAGAAGAAAGAAGAAGAAGTTTGAAAACTCATCTCTTGCTGTATTCATTTAATTTGTGTCCTCTGGACTCGTAATTGGCGCAGTCGGTTTTTCAGCGTTTCGTTCCCATTTTTCGTCTCTTAACTTTGAATTTTTTGAATTTGAATTTTTGTCGTTGTGATTACATCATTTCGTTCGAATCGTATACATATATAATTTACATATAAAATATATACTTATATAACAGTTCCAACAATTGAAAACAAAACAACAACAACAACAACAAAAAAAACAATGACCTTTATCTTCTGCCTCCAGTGAAAGTGCCATAATCTGATATGTTTTAGACAAAAGAAGTACAAACAACAAAAAGTGAATTTACAAAACGAATTTCGGTTTCTCCGACTTGGTGAAGGAAGCCAAGGGTCTTCCATCATTTAGACGGGACGCCTCTTACGCAATAACGTCATATATCTCGGAAGGCGATTACATGCTTTCGTTAATCGAAGATGCAGCAGCAAAGGAATATATAAAAAGGATAATCATATCCAAAATCCAAGGCGAAGCATTGTAAGCTATACGACCACTACCACCGAACAGCAGCTGGGAGAATATCAAAACTCAACTAAAGAAGTCATTTGGCGTATCAGAAGAATTTACAGCACTAAAAAACAAAGCAGATAACATCAAATTCATTAATGGAAGTCAATATTATTCTGAGCTTAAGATTATTTTAGATAAATTAAATTTAAAGTATAGACTAGAAACAAACCCACCGCTAGACTACAAACCTGAAAACAATGAAGAAAGTACTCGTATATTATCTATATTTTTGTTTAAGATTCCTTAGGAGGAAAAGATGTTTCTTAGAACAAAAGGTGTAAGCACTTTAATGGAAGCTTATCATGTTTTGCTAGCAACAGGAATAAATGAAAAAGTAGGATATAATAGCTATCCGTATGTTAGAAATCAGCAGAATAATGTTACTAGAAACGACAACCAACAGCGACAAAACTCAGGACAGTTTAGAAATAGTAACAACAATAGAAATAACTATCAGACAAACTACCAACAACGACAAAACTCAGGACAGAAATAGTAACAGCAATAGAAATAACTATCAGACAAACTATCAACAGCAACAAAATAACTATAACAACTATAACAGGAATAACTATAATAATAATGTCCAGATCCAAAGTAATTCAAGGCAGACAAGAAACAATAACTAAAGGCAATATAGAAACCATCGGCAAGTTGAAACGATGGATGTTGATAATATAAATAACAACACAGTACAAGTGGCAGAAAATTTTCATGTCAAGGCCTCGGATTCAATGCATTTCCAATAGTTGAATTAACTATTCATGGACGTAAGATCGACTGTTTGATAAATACAGGATCATCTATATCAGTTCTTGATCAGTCCATACTTCCCCAGATTGTAAATAATAAAATTACACCAATACCCATTAATACTGTTATCGGACAAACATTCATAAATTTTGAAAAAATCACAAAAATTTCAGATGAATTTAATATCAATGCTACGATATCTTGGAAATCGTTGGATCTTACTAACAAAAATTCGACGCGATTATAGGAACAAATGTTCTGATACCTTTAAGAGCTAAAATAGGCTTAAAAATCCAGGAAATCGAAGTAAATCATAATTTAATTAAATTTAAAGGGTTTGATTGTCCCTTTCCTTACGAGAACGTTAATACGCTACAATGCATAGAAGTCCATGATAATCTTATCAACAAATTGGATACATCGAAGTTAAATGAAGAAGAGCTTAAATGTCTTCGCGACATCTTAAGGGACAACAAAGAATTAACAAGTATTAACGCAGTAAAACACCAAATTATTACTACATCTAATGAACCAATTTATTCAGGAACTTATCGATTTCCACCTATTCACGAAAGAGAAGTGGAAAAGCAGATTAGCGAAATGCTAAATCAAGGAATAATAAGGGAAAGTAATTCCCCCTATAATAGCCCCATATGGATAGTTCCAAAGAAAATAGATAACTCAGGTCAGCAAAAATGGCGCCTGGTTATCAACTTCAGGAAGCTAAATGAGATCACAATGAGCGACAAATTCCCAATTCCGAATATAGATGATATATTCGACAAATTGGGAAGAGCTCAATATTTTACAATCATAGATCTCGCAAAGAGGTTCCATCAAATTCTAGTTGAGAAAGATAAAGCAAAAACTGCTTTTTCTACACCTCAAGGGCATTGCGAGTACATCAGAATGCCCTTTGGCCTCAAAAATGCTCCAGCCACGTTTCAATGGATGATGAACCAAGTGCTCAGAGGTTTAATCAATAAAATATGTATAGTATACCTCGACGACATTCTCATATTTAGCACGAGTTTCGAGGAACACATAGCAAATTTATATAAAATATTTGGTAGGCTGAAAAAACACAACCTAAAGATCCAGGTCGATAAATGCAATTTTTTCACGAAACAAACAGAGTATTTAGGGCATCTTTTAACAAATAAAGGAATTACGCCCAATACTTCGAAAATAGAAGTCATTAAAAAACTTAGACTTCCGACCACTTCAAAGCAAATTAAAAGCTTTTTAGGCTTAACCGGATACTATCGGAAATTTGTCCGAGATTACGCTCGAGTGGCGCAACCAATAACGAAATATCTAAAAAAAAGACATGAAAATTAATACCTCTGACATTCAATATGTAAATGCATTTGACAAACTGAAAGAATTGGTCACCAGCCCACCTGTATTACATTACCCTAATTTCAAAATTTCAATTTCAGTTGACGACTGATGCAAGCCAACCCCATAAGCGGAGCAGCAGCGATGCAGTAAAAATGGGAAACTCGTTACGCATAAGTTCGTATAACGAGAAAAGGGTTAATAAAAGGATAAGAAGAAGAAGAAGAAGAAGACTGATGCGAGCAAATATGCAATCGCCGCAGTACTAAGTCAGAATAAACATCCTAAAGCTTATGCAAACAGGACATTAAATAAGCATGAAATTATGTACAGCGCAATAGAAAAAGAACTATTGACGATTGTTTGGTCAACGCACTATTTCAGACCCTATCTTTATGGTGCCGAATTCGAAAAAAGAGTGTAGAAATTTAAGTTCTAGACTTCAAAGATGGCTATTGAGATAAGGTGAATATACATTCAAATTAGAATATATCAAGGGGAAACGAAATAATGTTGCTGATTTTCTAAGTAGAATCAATGTCGATCGAAACGAAATTGCTCAAATTAAAACTGAAAATTGTCCTGAAATTCATGAAACTAGTGAGGTAGGAAGTGTAGATGTGGAAACAATACACAGCCAGAGGGAAAGTCAGAGTGATCACATTCCTATTGTGGAAACAATAGTAAACAAATTTAGAACACAAATCATACTGGTAGAATCAAAAACTAATGAAATGGAAACTATTAACAAGAACAAGAAAATTTATATTTCAAAACAAGAGATTGAGGAAAATAAATTGAATGACATTTTGCGAAGATCCATAACAAAAGGAACTATAGGAATACACACCGTATTAAATGATCACTTATACAATCAGGTACAGTTAAAATTAATAGACTTGTTCAGTAATGATAAAAATATAAAATTTAAGGGGTGCATCTATCTTGCAGAAGAGTTACAGGATGAAGCTGAAGCTATAAGATACGAGTATGTAAAAACCGTTCATGAAAATGAATGGAATCATAGGAGAATCAATGAGAATTATGAGTTTCTTAAAGACAAAGTATATTATCCAAAATTAAAACAATTAATTCAAAGGTATATAAACAATTGTAACATATGCCAATTATGAATATGAAAGATAAATGCTTTAAATCAGTCAAATTTTATAACAAATCAATTCACTCAGTAACAAAAGAAAGACCAATTGACTTCATTCTGGGTAATCTTGAATCTGATAAGCAAAGAATAGGAGAAAAGTTAGAAATAGAGAAACATAAAAGAATAAATAGACTTAATATTGATAGGCAAACCGAACCAAGTAGGAAAGAAGAAAAGGTATTAAGGGAAGTACAGAATTTAATATACCAAATAGAACTAGATATAGCAACAACATTTGAAAAAGATGAAAGATTAAAAATATTGGTTAAGGAACTTAATGACTTAAAACATACTTATTACACATTGATTCCACATAGATACAAAAGAGGTTTAATTAACATAGGGGGCACTATCATGAAGTGGCTTTACGGCACCATGGATAGTGAGGATAGAAATATAATAGAAGAACACCTCAATATTATAGACACTAACAATCATAAGTTAATTGAGAACTCTAATAACCAAGTACAGATCAATAACATTACTAACCAAAATATAGAAAATCTAAAAATTTCAATAGTAGAAGACAGACGACGTATTTTAGGAATACTAAACGACATAAGAAAGCAAGATAAAAGCTACATTAAGGACATTTATATGAACCAGGAACTGATCAGAATAAGAATATTATAGGATGAGCTAGGCAAAATACAAAACAATATATTTAATATGAGAACAGGACACATGACCAGCAATATACTTACGAACGAAGAGATCGACAAATACGACAGATTTAATAAAGCTAGAAAATATAAAATAAGCACTTGAAAAATTCAAAGACACCTTAGCGTTTGTAGTAAAAATTCCTAAAACAGTTAAAAATATAAGCAAATACATTGTAACCGCATTAACAGATAAGTCGTATGAAGAGTTAGACATAAACACACAAACCGTTGTAAAATTTAAAAATACTCGTACCTATTACGAATTAAAAACAGATATATGTCTAAAAAATCTAAAAGTTGTAGAAAATTGTATATTCAGTTTATTTGAAGAACCAAAACAATGTAACAAAAGAAAAAATGTCAAAAATACAATAACAGAACTAGATACAGGAGTATATTTACTCAAAAACAACAAAAATGTACAATTAGATAATTCATGCAATAATCAAACATATTTGCTAAATGGAAATTACTTGATAAAATTTTATGATTGTAATGTAAAACTAAATAATTTGGAACTGAAAAATAATGTTAAGACATTTGAACAATACATAACAATCCCCAATTATGGAAATATATTAAACACAAATGTTACACTATCTTTGGAAGAATTACAGCTAGTTCAATACGAAAACACTAACAAAATTACAGAATTAAAATTTCAAAAGCAAGTACATTCAATAAGCTGTGTTATAATTGTCGTAATTATTATTCTTGTTCTTATAATTATATGTTTAGTTGCTAAATTTATCATAAAAAGATACGACAATCTAAAGCAACATATTGAAAAAAAAATTGCAAGCTCAGAGAGCATGAAACTTGAGGAGGGAGGAGTAACGTCAGCACTCCCACAATTCTAAGAATTACATAAAATGTGTTGACATTACTCTTTCTGAGAATATGCATCGCAGAGTCGCCATGTCATCTGATCCCGTCTGGACAGATCATGCAACTCTACGTGCCTACATAAAGTTCAGTTTGAAAACTCATCTCTTGCTGTATTCATTTAATTTGTATCCTCTGGACTCGTAATTCCCCTGACTGTATCAGAGCTGAAGTCAATTGATTTTATTGCCTAAAGAGCGGCCTGGCTGTCGATGAAGATAGCGATATCTCCATTGGATCTCATCTGCATTAGCTCAGCCTTCCTAAAGACAGCTAGAACCTCTGATTGCAAAACACTACAAGTGTGCGGTAGCCTTAAGGACACGCTTAGTTCTAAGTCTTTCGAAAAGATACCGGAACCTGTTCCTTCCTCTGTCTTCGAGCCATCTGTGAAAATTGCAATTTCATTTGACCTGATTACTGCATTTTCTTGCCAGTCTTTCCTCTCCGGATATATTGTATGGGGTGTACGGAGCGTACCTGTAATGGCTATGGAAGCCGTTCTTTGAACGGATCTACTCCGTTGAATTTTGGGAATGTGAATTGCCGTATCTTGCACTTTCTGGCAAAAAGAACAAGTTCCATTTTGGAGGAACATTGCTGCTAACACAGCTGCTCTCCCAAATGCTGATCATCTTCAAGGCCAGCCCCATAATATCACTTTAAATTTTTAAGTATTTTTTCTGCACTACTATGACCACGCCATGCAATTTAATATCCTACTTGCAAGCATGTTACAAGCCCAATTTGTTATCCCCTCTTCTATATTTGCATCTACTAGAGCATCTTCTATATCGAGGGAGTGTAGACTCCTTTCAATTTCCTCCACCACCTCATATAGGGTGATTTCTACACATTTGTCTTTCACATATCTAAGCATACTGTGACTCGGACGAAAAACCGTTAATGAATCTGTTGCTAATATGAATTTTCAATAAACGCTCTAGGGTTTTAAGCCTGACAGACTTATTGGTCTGAAATCCTTTGCTGCTACATGCACCTATTGTAGAGTTGTCTAACCTCTTTCCTTTTAAGATCTTTTTCCCTACTCCACCGCTTTGGTTGAGTCCTTTTAGGTGTTCGATTAGCTGGACAATCGTTCTCGAATGCCATCGTTAATACCTTACTTATATTTCCTACCGCACTATCTAAGTTATCCAAGTTACTTTCACAGGTGATTGATTGGGTATCCAGATGTGTCTTTACCACTTCTGTATAATTAACCCAATTAGACTATTCTGAAAGTTCACCTTGCAGCGTACACATCTGTGGTCCGACATTGACTATTCATCGACTATTCTCCATTCCTTGATTTCTAACCATTCTGCATTTGAGGTAAGTGTGATATCTATCACCTCCTCTATCGCGACTGTGACCAAAGATGAGATATAGTATTTCATTCGTGATTGTGGGAATAGACAAAATTCAGCGGCCGCACGATCTCGGCTTAAATGTTATGCGTACATAAAATTGCTTCATAAAAAAATAAAGTGAAGGTGGATTTTGGTCGCACGGCTGCTCTAGTTACAAATAAAACTTAATCTAAATTTGAACAAATCACTTTTATGTAAAAATAACGCCAAGCTCTTTGCCTATACATGAAGTCAGCATAACGTTTACGAGCACAAAAAATTTGTGAATTAGTTAATTTAGAGATCAAACATGTTGCTCATGTTCTTTTTGCTGTAAAAAAAAAGTGCAACAAAAAAAACCAAGTGAAGGTAGGAAAAATTACTTCATTTGGATCGGGAGAAAGAAAAGTCTCTGTAAAACACCTTTCGACTTTAGCATTCTTGCCGATTCGAAACTTTTCATGTGAACATAGGCACATAATGCACACGTATTCTGCTAGAATTTGTTCATGCGTTTAATCCGTTGACTTAACCACATAAAAACTTTTATAACTAATCTTGATTAGGGCGATAGGCTAGAAAGTATTACATTAATACTCGTATCGTTTCACTTCATCTTTCTACATTATTTTTAAGATATATCTATATTTTTAAATGTAACATTCTTCCGAATATGCATTAACTATTCATAATAAGATACTTCAAAAAATAAAAAACTCCTACGCTTCCGACTTCAGCTGCAGTTTACAAACAGAAAAGCAATGGAGCGCGCTTGAATTACTGTCAAGCCATCCTGAATCGCAACAACAAAGAGGACGATTTTGTGTCGAAAATCTTCGTTTCTGGGGCATGACGAGCCAGAAAGCCAGTGTGTGGTGCGGCGATCACGCAGGAGGACTGATTCGGCCGTATTTTTTCGAGGGCGCCATCCGCAATACGATCATTGTTACTGGCAACCGCTACAGGGCCATGATAAACAACTTCTTACTGCCAGATTTGAATAAGCGGGACTTAATGAGCATGTGGTCTCAACAAGATGGTGCAACCGCACAAACAGCACGAGCCACAATTGATATTGTGAAGGAAGCATTTCCTGGTCGCGTAATCTCCCGTTTTGGCGATTTGGTATGGCCAGTAAGATCGTCCGATTTAACCATGCCAGACTTCTTTCAGACAATCGCAACCCTTAAGGAGAATATTCAACAGGAATGCGAACAGTTGTCACCGGAAATCTTGCGGAAAGTTATGGAAAATGCCATAAAACAGGTACAAATGTGTACCAACACCGGCGGAGATGACGAATATCATCTTTTCCACTTAACCGAAAAAAATTTAAATTCCAAATAAAGATTTCCATCACTTAAAATCAGTTTTTTTAATTTTGGAAAAAAGTAGTTGAAGAACAAAGTTGGATGATTAATTTTGCGCCATCTTGTAATTTATTTTCATCAAATATCGGTATTACTTGATTCCTAAAAGCATTTAGAAGTTGTTTAACTCTTTTAATACTCTATGTTGGTGAGCTCTGTGTTGAGTGCTGTGAACCACTTGTGGTGTTGTTTATCTGTTGGCGAGATAAAGCACCCGTAACAACCTTTTGGTGCCCTGGTTTGTAAACCAACTTTGCTTCATCTTTTTCAATGAAATTTGTTCATCCTTTTAGTTAAATGTTGGGATTTTTATCAGAAAAGGAAAAAAATAATGATTGGTGATCAGTGTATATCGTTAAGTCAGCAGTACCGGAAGGGTAGTTTCTAAGTTTTTGTAAAGCCCGGACAATGGCCTATAGCTGCCTTTTATTTGCTCTGTCTCATTTAAAGATTGTGAAATAAATAGTATGGACAATAAATAAATTTTGGGACAGTGCTGCACCGATAGCAAAATTGTTTGCATCCGTTGTCAATTAAAATGATTTATTAAATTCAGGTTGATAGAACTCAACTTATGCCTGAAGAGTTCCTTTTATTTTTGTTTAGAAATATTTAAAAATAAATTGCTAATCTTTAATTGTTCATCTAAATGTCATTCATTAATAATTAAACATTATGTACAGTACTGTACAGCTATCTCTTGTAAATTTCTATTATTATAATTTGATTCAACTACTTCTAAAGAGTGCCGTTCGGACTCGGCGATAAACCGTAGGCCCCGCTAAATGAGTGTCAAGAAGCTAGGCCATGGCCCATACCGGGCTGCCAGCGCCACAGTGTTTTTTTTTTTTAAAGGTATACATGAACCTAGATGAACCAGCATTAGATTAATTAAATAAAGTTGTGTGTTGAAGAACGAAGAAACTACGAAGCGATCAAAAAATTGCACTAATTAATTAACACCGTTATAGGGAATAAACTAAATATGCAATGTGTTTATACAATACAAACTTCAGCGACCGAGGTCTTTATTTTGAGACAGTCAAAATTCAAGTTAAAGAGACAAAATCACAATCAATTCGAATTCTGCTTCATATAAAGGGTGTATTTTTTTTTAGAGATATACAAATTCAATATGAATTAAAACACTTTAAGCTAATGTGAATGTCTATAATACGAGTATAAGGGTTTATTTAATAGACAATGTTATGCCATTAGTTGTTAAACATGATATTTGGCATATGCGCGCCATAACTGGCTTGAATGAAGCGCAATTGTGAAGTCCAATTTTCGACAACTTTATCGAGCAAGTGAGGTCGTATATCATCAATAACATGGCGAATGTTGACTTCCAACTCTCCCAACGCTTCTAGTTTATCGGCATAGACTAGGGACTTCACATACCCCCAAAGAAAGTAATCTAAAGGTGTGAGATCACAGGATCGTAAAGGCCAGTTCACAGGTCCATTACACAGAATTATGAGCTCAACATATGTTTCCCGCAATAAATTGATAATGTCGCACACCATATGGCATGTTGCGCCATCTTGTTGAAACCAAAGCTCTGTCACGTCAATGCCATTCAATTGAGGAAGGATGAAGTCAGAAAACACTCTGGCCGGCATTGTTCTTAAAGAATAGTGGCCGATGATTCCACTAGCCCATACAGCACACCAAAGAGTGAGTTTTAATGGTTGTAAGGGCGTCTCGATAAAGGTTTCTGGGTTTTTTCCACTCCGAATTCGGCAATTTTACTTTTTTACATATCCATTTAACCAAAAATAGGCCTCATCGGTGATCAAAATTTTTCGTTGAAAATGAGGACAAGCTGAATCATGTTTTCGGCCCATTCACCGAACATACGACGCGTATAATGGTCACGCGGTTTCAACTCTTTCACAAGCTGGATCGTGTAAGCTTTTAAGCCAAGATCTTTCCGTAAAATCTTCCACAAAGTCTATGGACAAAGCTCCAATTGCTGTGCACGATGGCGAATCGACATATTCGGATTATCCTTAATACTGCGCTCCATAACGGCAACAACTTCTGTTTGTTGTCTTTGGGGATGCGTATTATCTACTAGATTGTACGTGGTGTGAAAGCGAGTCATCGTGTTCAGAAAAAATTGCTAAAATGGACAATTATGTCGACTGTAAAATGGACGCAGTGTACGGCAAGTTTGGCTAACCGAACCAAGGTTTTCAAAATATGTTTGCACAATTTGCACGCGTTGTTCTGGTTTTAATCTATTCACCGTAAAATGGCAAAACTTACTAACCACATATCAAATTTCAACTGTCAACCTCTTACCTCGAACCTCTTAAAAAAATACATACTTTACATAAACCGTTATGCTACTCACTTTATTAATCAAGTGATATCAATTGGATTAAAATTAATGAAAGAAGCTCAGTTATGGATATGGTTGAAAATATCCAATGTTTGGAAGATACGATATTAGTTCAATCAAATTATTATGATGAAAATTTACAAGTGATGGCTGTATAGTATTGTACATAATGTGTAATGATTAATGAATGAAATTAAAAAGACAAATTAAAGTTTAGCAATATGCATTTAAATTTATGCCCCTGGAACACAGTTTCAGCGTCTTTGCCTGGGTGTATTACAGTTACTCTTCCTTATGCCCATTTTCCTGAAGGAAGATTGGCCTCTTTGATTACAACCATGTCGTTGATCTGTAGATTTCCTTGCGGTTCTAGCTAGCGTGGTGGTTGTTGCAAGGAGGAGAGATATTCCACGCTCCATCATAGTTCTTGTAATATCCTTTTCAATTAAACGACCGGCTGGGAAATAAAACCCAGAGGATCGTAAAGTCTTGCAATATCTTTGACGATATTTCTTTTGGTGATTTGTACAAATTAAAGCCGTACGATAAGAAGTCTGGTTGTGGATTCTAGTATAAATTAAAATCATTTTCAAACTGAACACCATTAAGAGATTGTTATTCATTATGTAAAAGATCGGGACAGTTGCTTTGCCACTTACTATTCTTTGTTATAGACTTTTGCCAGCTGCTTTAACACGCTAACCGGTGAATATGGGGCGCACGAAGTTCCATATATTACTGTGCACAAACGGAAGTTGTATTAGGGATCTGCGGGTGATTTCCGCCAGACAATCCTTTGATAGTCGGTGACATTTGTCGCCACCCGAATTTGGCGAAACATTTTAATTATGTCAGCGGTGAAAACATATTGGTGTCTACGAAATCCAAAACAAGCAAACAAAAAAAAATACGCTGAAAGGGAGGACAGATCATAAGCGAACCATTCAACGAATAACCAACTGAACCCTTAATAGAACCATCGAACACAACGCGAAGTTTTGTTTTAGTGCTGTCCGATTTAAAAACCGCGTGACGCTGTTAGTAAAAGACATTGGGTCTTACAATTTCGTCTGTGGGAACTTTAGACATATAGTATGTCCTAGGTCTAAATAATCCTGCATAAACTGCGAATAAGGCTGAGAAAGATTTTTCTTACTTGCAAACCTTTTCTCCATAGTTGTTAACCGCGCCTGTGTGTTTGAGTTTATCCTCAATGAGTTTATCTTATTTGAAGAAACCGGTTTCGGATCGACCTCCTCAATAGTCCAAGTCGTTTGAAAAGTGTTGTCGATGTCGATGAGAGTGTTATGGGACCGAAAAGGCTGTTATATGTCAATGCTCCAGTGAGCACCCATCCAAAATAGTTTTCTGTACGATTGGAAAACCGTGAGTGCTTTGACGACTCCCTCCTGTAAAATGTCCCACACTTTATCCGCTCCTAGTAAAATGTCGATTAGATTGGGTTTATTAAAGAACGCATCGGCTAAGTTCAAATTGACTGTATGTTGCAGGCATTAGTATCAATGGAAATAGTTGTCAGTGGGGAATTGACGGCGGATAAAATGTAGGTATCTACATAGATACTGCGCGAATCAAGCTGAGATGCTATTGCCATCGATACTAAACCCTTAGACGTTCCTGCAGGTGTAGAACCTATTTCATAGATGGCCATTTGCGAATTTGTTCGTTTGAGACCAAGTCTTTGAACACAAGATTCGGTAACGAACGATACCTGCGATCCAGAGTCTATTAGAATGCGAACTTTTTGATAGTACCCGAAAATATCTTTTACTTTGTCAATTGCGTTAGGTAATAAGGTTTGAAGAGGATGAGAGTATTTACGAGTACCTTGACCGAGTGATTTGTGACGAATTGATTTAATTGTGACATCGGTGGGTGATTTGAAGATTGCGAAGAAGAATGAGACGACATGGATGTTTCTGATTGAGAATTAGAGAATTTTCTCGGATAGTCATAACAAGATGCACTAGGGTATGGTGACGCGAGCTGCAAGTTCTACATCGAAATTTCGATTGATACCGATTGGAATTGTGTCCACTCCTCAAACAATTAAAGCTGAGTCTCTTTGATTAAACGAAATCGGGTTTGGTATTTACAGCCATTGAAATAAATTCATCACACTGCGCCAGATGATGACTGCTGCATACTTCGAATAACTACGGATTTGTTTCTGTTTCCTTCGCGAACGAGCGATTTTCAAGCGCCTCACAACGACGTTCCAAGAATAATAGGAATTCACCGATAGTGGGATAGTCCATTTCTATACTATGAGTTGACCGATTTCGGCGAGTAACAGAGTGTTTCTTAGACAGCAATGTGTAAGTCATCAATTGGTCCCTGTCAAGCGAGTGATTTGAATCAAGGCCTCTTAGAATCTCGTCCGCACCATCTGATATCCTTCGAAGAGATTTTATTTTAGGAGGCGACGTAGACGGCACTTGCATAAAGGCTTCAAACTGGCTGTTGATAAGATAACGTGGCCTGTTGGATCTTCTAATTAGTCTATTCCAAGCCAAGTCAGGGACTGGAATGTGGTTAAGTAAATTTCATGCTCCTCCACGAAGGCGCGAAAGCAAAAATTGGAACTGTTAGGATGGAGACAAAGTATCTTGATTGTGGCTGAACTAAAATACATGTCGTGGAAACCGGGCCATAATAGTTTATTTATATCAAAGTCAATAACGATAGAACAAGTAGCATGTGATGAAGATTTTCAGAGCACGTGTTATTGAATACGAAAAAATGTCATTAATACGAAATAGTCCAATTTGATCCTAACCGGACTCACAGATAAATTAATTGTAAATCGATTACAATTAGCACCGATAAAGAAAATAAACTAAATATGCAGTATGTTTATACAATACCAAATCCA
The DNA here is from genome assembly GCA_928272305.1 of Volucella inflata. Taxonomy (NCBI): domain Eukaryota; kingdom Metazoa; phylum Arthropoda; class Insecta; order Diptera; family Syrphidae; genus Volucella; species Volucella inflata. The sequence continues at coordinate 47,969,233 of OV743718.1, read as the reverse complement.
ACGATCAAGGTCTTTATTGTGAGACAATTGAAAACCAAGTACAATAGAATAGACAAAATCGAAAACAAATCGAATTCTACTTCATATTCAATACATAAACTGTTATAAAGTAAAGTGCCTAGGCAATTTTACTTTCGGGAGTTTGCCATTGCCGAAAGGGGATGGCGATTTGAAAAATTGTAGGTGACCCAGCCAGGAATCGAACCCAGACTGTCTGCGTGATAGCCCAATGAGCTACTCGTAACTATCGCGCCATCGCCATCGCCCATGTATACCTTTACACTTTGATTTTTACTAATTCAACCATTTTCTCCTCTGAGGCGTATTGTGAGTGGTTTTACAATTGCTAACTTTACGCTGTCCAACATAAATTTGCAGTACACATCTTATGGGGAAGCTTTTTCAAAGTCAGTAGCGTGCACCATACTATATTGTAAGAAACCCCCCACAAAAAGTGTTTGCCCACCAATAAATTTCCAATTGCATCTTACATAAGCCCAACACGTCTTATTCAACGCACATCTGAGTGTGCACTGAGTGCATGTGGCCTGTGGCTGCTGCTATTCAACCTCTATTAAATTGATGTGCATTCTTGCATTGATGGTAACTCTTTTCATTGGGTTTCTGTTGAGGAGCTTTTGGTTTTAGAGCTTTGAAAAAAAGTTCCTAATGATAAGTGTTATCGTGGAGATCTTGTTTTGGTCTTTTCCATTTCTTTTAATGTGTAGAAAATTCGTTAAATAAAATTGTAGGCTGTTTTCTTAAAGGAAAAAGTTTATTTGCGTAGGTTTTTTAGTGAAAACTTTTGCTTTGCCTTAACTTTGAATTGTCATTCCAACATCAGTGATTGGATAGCGGTCAGTGTTTGTTTGGGTGTATGGCTTTTGAAAATTAACTACCATCCGTCTTTTAGGTCTACCTTGGTCCAGATGCAGTGATGGTCCAGATGCAGGAATCGTACGGACTCTTGCTTAGCTTTCTTATTTCGTTATACTTTATTTATAAATTCGCTATCTGCCATAGGATACGGATACTATTTCACCCAAATAGGATCTTCTGTTATTGTCCTTTTTTTTAGCTTGTATAGTAGTCATAAATGGCAAAAATTCACTAATCTCATTATTCTTTTCCATTTTGTATTGAATACATGTATTATGTTTTTTCAGGGTGCCCAGTTTTGCAGTATGATCCTTCAAGGGCATATTCCTGAAGCTCCGTAGAACAACAAATGGTATGGCAGGGGGTCTATTCTCATTTAATTTCAAGTTACAGCCCATCAAAGTTGGTTACCTCTAATTTTGAGGTGTAACCACTTTAAATAATATAGCTTCTAAACTAGTACAGGTACAAAAATAGTTTTAGATATTTCGAAAATATAATTTAGTAGTGCATACAAGTCGTAAACGCTTTGGGTACATCTGTGCAGCAACAATCAGTTATGGCTCATTGCGGTTCCATTTTTTTACTTAAAATCTTAACTTAATCAATTTTCTGAAACTTAATGAAATTTTTATCCTTGCAAAAATTTCCTTAAAATTATGTTTAGAAACTTTTTTACGTACGATCAACACATTTTGTAGTAAAAGCCATTTTTTGTCAAACAAAAATGGTCGAAAAGTTTCCAAAAAAGTCCTTCTCAGGAACACAAAAAAATATCTAAGAGATTTTATGCGTACTTCAATAGGTACACTTCTTTTTGGCCATTCATGTTTGAAAAAAAAGGCTTTTATTACAAAATCTGTTGATCGTTCCCTTCTCTCCTTACTGTTTGTTAATTGTTCAATCGGAATGGGTTGTGATGAGCAAAGCCATTTGATGGGGGAATTATTATTCCATTTGTTCTGTTGTCGAAAATTGGTTGTTGTGGTTAGAATTACGTATCTACTTCCATAAGCTCAACATAATCTCTTCCGATTGGAGGATGGTTATTTTGTCTTTGTTAAACTCACAATTGTAATATAATTACGTATGCATGGTCACACAGAAAAATAAATAAATCAAATTTCATTGCCGCCTGAACAACCTCGGGGTTCATTCGCTTTAAAAGCAGTGAAAACTCAGCATTTTTAGATATTCGATGAAAACTCTGCAATTCTAGATATTCGTTTAAACTCAGCTATTTTCGATATCCGTTTTGCTCTTAAATAATTATTTGTAAACTAAGCATTTTTTGGCTTTTAAGTTAGTATAAATAAGAGGAATGAAATAAAGTAAAGCAGTTGCTCATAAACAGTTACCCAAGACTTTTACCTCTTTAAGTGAGTCTGCTTTAAGGACTGTTTCAGCTATTTTGTAGAATCGATACAAGAATCGACTTGTACTACGAGTATTTTCAACATCAAGGTCTAGGTTTATGCACCTGTGATAAAATTCATCACAGTTTGGATAAAAGCTCAAACAGTCTTTGTTAATGCACTTGGTATGCAGGTCTTAATTGGCAATCATTTCTTTGGTGATATGATATGGTCTGTCCTTCGTTCTTTGATTCATACCAACGAGGAGCCATTGTATAGGCGGTTCCCAAACTACTGGGCTTGTTTGCATATAAAATTCCTTTAGAATAGTTACTGCGTAGACCCACTGCATCGTCATTGACGTCTGATAGATATCCAGGCCTGATATCTTGTTCCATTACTTCAATTTTTTGTTGAATTAAACTTAAAGCTTGGTGGATCTTATTGTAAATTCAAGGATTTATTTCCTTGTTTTATTTTCAACATCATATCCCTAAGTGCATGTAGAAGATGTTTGTCGGAATATGTATAATCTAGTCGATTTATTATAGCGTAAGAATTTAATTCCGTTCCGTTGATTGATAGGATGACGAATTAAATATAGGTACGATATTTCGGGCTATTTACTGAATGTTTAATATTCTCCATATGAGTTTAGACTTCCTTTCGCCAAGTTTGTAGTCACCTTCCGTACCATCAATTGTTGGTAGACACTTAATACAGGCATTATTAGCGCAGTAGTTACCGCAAATAGCCCTTTTTTTTATTATCATCTAATTTAGTTAATTACAGCAATTGACTTGATAATGCATCAATGTAAGCCTTGAATGCTGCAGGTTCCATCAGTTTCATGTTTCCTTCTATTGGCCGGAATATATTGAATAGTTGTAGACTTTTCAGAGTAAGGTTTCAGGAATTCACCCTTTCTTTTTTAAATTATGGCTTCACTTTATGAAATTATATAATATATAGTATTCATTCCAATTTTTTCAGGAATCTTATTTTTTCAATATTTTAAGAAATAGGGTTTATCCTTCTTCAGGATAGTGGAATTCTTTGGCTTGGAATACAAGATTATTTCACTTGGATCCCGGTTGAGCCTCCAGTTAATTCTATCTACAACAACAAATATTTTTTTTTGCCACACTGAAATGTGTGCACTTTATTGAGATATACTATATTCTGAAGACCAGGAGAGGATCAAGATGTTTTCGGAGGGTTTTTTTTTCAATATTCATTTTAGCATAATAAGAAATTACTTTACTTACTTTAGGTGGTGCTACAGTCCGGGGTGGACCTGGGCCTCAGTCAACAAGCTTCTCCAGCCAGCTCGATCCCTGGCTAGCTGCCTCCAGTTTCGCACGCTAAGTTGACTGAGGTCCTCTTCCACTTGCGTGCGCCACCTGAGTCTTGGCCTTCCTCTACTGCGCTGTCCCTCGGGGGCGGATTCGAAGACTTTTCGGACCGGAGCATTGGTGTCCATGCGCTCTACATGACCCAGCCATCTCAGTCTTTGGATCTTCACTCTTCTGGCTAGGTCCATGTCGCTGTACAGCCCATACAGTTCGTCGTTGTATCTCCTCCTCCACTCACCGTCAATGCAGACGGGACCGAAGATCGCCCGAAGAATTTTTCTCTCGAAGCAACCAAGAACACCCTCATCCATTTTTGATAATGTCCATGCCTCTGCGCCATAGAGCAGGACCGGGATTATTAAAGTCTTATAAAGGGTGACTTTTGTTGTCCGAGAGAGGGCTTTGCTACTCAATTGCCTTCTTAACCCAACGAAACAGCGGTTGGCAAGAGTTATTCTTCGCTTGTCTCAGCGCTGGTGTCGTTGTCTGTATTTATAGCGGAGCCTAGGTAGACAAAGTCCTTAACTACCTCAAAGTTATATCTGCCGAGGGTGACGTTCTGTCCGAGACGTCGGTGTTGGTTGTCCTTTTTGCTTGACAGCATATACCTGGTCTTGCCCTCATTGACGGCTAAACCCATTTTCGCCGCTTCCGTCTCAATACTCGCGAAAGCGCCACTGACATCACGCTGCTTTCTCCCGATTATGTCAATATCGCCGGCGTATGCGAGTAGTTGGACGGACTTTTGAAAGATAGTGCCTCTTGTGTTTGCTCGTGAGTTTTGCACTATTCTTTCAAGTACGATGTTGAAAAAATCGCATGACAGTGCATCGCCTTGTCTAAATCCTTTCTGGACATCAAAGGTCTCGGTGAGATCTTTACCGACCTTGATGGAGCAGCGTGCATTCTCCATCGTCATCCTGCACAGACGGACGAGTTTGGCAGGGATGCCAAAACTAGACATTGCTCTATATAGCTCGTCTCTATAGATGCTGATACGCGGCCTTAAAGTCGATGAATAGGTGGTGGGTATCGATCTGAAGCTCATGGGTCTTCTCCAAGATCTGCCGTAGTGTGAATATCTGGTCGATGGGGGACTTTCCTGGCCTGAAGCCACACTGATATGGACCTATCAGGTTGTTGACGAACGGCTTCAGGCGTTCACACAATACGGCAGATAAAATCTTATATGCGATGTTAAGGAGACTAATGCCTCTGCAGTTGGCGCAGTTCGAGAGTCTCTTTTCTTGAGAATCGGACAAACAATGCTGAGGTTCCATTCATCGGGCATACTTTCGTCCGACCATATTTTACAGATGAGTTGGTGTATGCTCCTTACCAAGTCATCGCCTGCAGCTTTGTTGGACTTAAGCTTCGATCACTTCATCCAGGTCGGGTGGACGGAATTGTTGGTCATCATCGTCCAGGTTGAAAGGTTGATTCTGCCTGACAGCGGTATTTGGTCCGTCATCGCCGTTATACAGTCTGCAGAAATGATCTTTCCAAATCCTCAGCATCGACTGCGATTCTACTACGATATTCCCTTGTTCATCTCTACAGACTTCGGTTCGGGGTTTGTTTCCGCGGCATGTTATTTTTACCTTTTGGTAATACTTGCGAACCTCATTCCTGGAATAGCATCTCTTAAATTCCTCGACCGCGCGCTTCTCGTGCTCTTTCTTCTTCCTCCTGAGAAGCCGGTGCTCGTCGCTCCTCTTCCGCTCATAGAGCTCATGAGCAACTCTGGTCATTCTAAGCAGCGCCGCGTTATATGCATCTTGCTTAGCTGCATGTGCTTGCCGGCATTCATCATCGAACCAGGGGTTTCGTTGTGGTGGACGAGTGAAACCCAGCACATCAGAAGCGGCATCTCTGATGGCGTTTTGGCAGTGTTTCCAATGGTCTTCGATGCTTGATGCTGGCGGCATTGTAGCCGTCTGACGTCGAATTTTCTCACAGCATTAGTTTGTCCTGGCGTAGTTTGGGATATCCGCAACCGTACCTTGGCTACAACAAGGTAATGGTCCGAGTCGATGTTGGCTCCTCGGAACGTACGGACATCCATAATGCTGGAGGAGTGTCTTGCGTCGATCGCAATGTGATCAATCTGGTTGACTGGTGATTGATCAGGAGTTCTCCAAGTCCCCTTGTGTATGTCGAGATGTGGGAACCGCGTGCTAGCCACGACAATGTTTCGCCCCGCCGCAAAGTCGATTAGCCTGAATCCGTTATCGGAGGTGGTGTTGTGCAGGCTATATTTTCCGATTGTTCCACCAAAGATACCCTCTCTTCCTAGCTTTGCATTAAAATCACCGAGGACAATTTTAATGTCATAGCTAGGGCATTGCTCGTAGGTCTTGTTAAGGAGCTCGTAGAAGGCATCCTTGGTGTTTTATTTTGTAGTGTTTCATATGTATATACTGTACTTTTAAAGGGATAATGTAATGTATGCATGTATGTATGTACTATAATATGTTTTTGTTTTCAACTTTTGAATCCATTTGAGTACATTGTTTAGAAATAACAGTCTATAAAATTCTAAATGAAAATTAAAAACTTACGACTATGACACTAAAGAGTCGCCTGTCGGATAATATAAAGTAATAAAATTCTTTCTTGATAGACAATTAAAAACTTGTTTACCAAATAATTTTACAAAATAATTTTTGAAAGAAGAAAAATTATGGAGTTAAAAATGCTGCTAAACTCTATGCTAATTAAATTCGGCTGAGGTATTTTCTGTAGGAAATTGGCACAGTAATGTAGTTGCCCAGTCTGCTCCAATTGCTACTGTTTTCTCCATTTATGAGTTCGCCGTCATTTAGATTTACTTTTCCAAGGAATCTCACCCTAAATTCGTTTAATACGTGACATCTGCTTATAAAATGAAGAATGTTTTCCTCTTCTCTCATGTTACACATGCTGCGTAGATTGAACGGTTGTCCCGAAATCTACTTCCATTTAGGGAGAGCAGATCGCATCTAGCTTTGAAGATCCACATAATTTCATATTTCATATTTAAAAGGATAATAATTTTAATATTCATTTGTATATATGTAGGTGGGGAAATGTAATGAAGTGCCATAATTTTTGAAAAATTAAAAAAAAACGAAAAAGCGAATTAGCAAAACTTTCTTTATATTCAGGCTGTGTTGTTTTGAAGTAAACATAAGGGGTATTTACGCTTTATTGTATCATTGCAAAAGTATCATTTTCTTACAATACAACAACAAAATACACTTGCATTGAAAATATTTTGACAGCTGGTTGTTGTCGTTTGGTTTTCTTAGTTTATAAAATTTAATGGAAAGAATTGGCAAAAATATGGACGAGGAAAATGTGGTCGTGAATAAAAAGCGCCGAAGGGAAAAGCCTTTTGAAAAATTGAATATAAAGAAATTTGTCTCATCTTGGACTTCATTCAAGAAGCAGTAAATCTCGAAGTAAAGAGGTTTTTTTTATTTTTATAAAGTCACAATTATTTTTTAAACGAAATCAGCTGATTCTCACTTAAGACTCAATGTTGATACAAATATGCCAGAGTGCGTTCACTCTATGTTGTAAAAACAAAGCGCAAATACCTCTATACTTTTTTGCATAGCTATTGAAATATCACTTCATATTTCAAACTGAGAGAAATAGAAATACTCGTATAGTGTAATTTGGCAAATCCACATTACAAGAATATGTGTTTCAAAATAACCACATTGATACCTTTCTAAATATAACAATCGCATCCACCACATGTTTCTGTTTTCTGTTATAGCATTTCCCCACCAAAACTAAATCCGGATTTAGCAAAAAAAAGATTTAGATTTACGTGAGGTGTCCCCACCGGAATTTAGGATTTAGATTGACGTTTATTGTCAAAAAGATTGTCACAGCTGTTTATACTTTTAATAGATTTGGAGAAATGGATTCATGCATAATACTATTGTTAGTGAATAATTCGTGCAAATTGCACCATGCTTTGCGCCTTTTTGTTTGTTTTGATTCTTCCGTTGTCTGCAAGCAAAGCAAATGAGGTTTATTATATATGAATTATAGTATGTAAAAATTTAAAAATACTTACCAAAAAATAAGCATAATTGCTCGTTTGAAACTTTCTCACAGAGACTTAATTTATTTTTGTCAGCACACGAAAATGACATGTTTTGTGTTCGCTTGAGCCACGCAGACGCAGATTCACATTGTGTTTCTCGCCTTATGCAGTATTATGCATGGCAAAAATATTTTTAACGCACGTTTTTATGTATTGTTACAGGTTGAAGTAAAAGTAAAACTTTTTAATCCATTTGCGCGATACTGTAAAATACATATATACTCGTATTCTATACGCTTGTTAATTATTTTCCCTTATTGATAGAAACTAAATGACGATTCTATTGCAGTTTTTTTTTTGCTGGAACGTGAGCGCTAAAATACGAATTTAATTGGTTCGCTATTACACTGTGACTTTTGAGTCACAACTCTTTTTGACAGGTCTCTTTTATTTTTTCATTCGCTCTATAGACAAAAGTTTCGCTCTCAACAAACTTTTAGAATTCTTCCTTGACTGCTTTGATAAAAAAAGTCTTCCGTCTTTCTTTTTGCGAATCGCCCTTCATAGGGAACGAATCCAAATAAAGCGATATAGATCAATAACGAACAAGCAGAAAAGAGACGTCAAAAAGAGTAATCGAGATTTTGCCCGACGTCTCACAGGGTTGCTGATTTTGTATCTCAGCTTCTTTCTCTTTTACACTTGTGTGAGTCGTGACTCAAAGGTCACCGCCTAATAGCGGACTTGTCATGAAGTTTGCGAAAAAAATGAATGTTGTGGAGATATCATTCATTGTGTGTACCTGGTTTGCTTCAATGCAATTTATTTATGCTAAAAATTTGTGAGTGTTTCTATAAAGCGAAATGGCAGAATGCGTGCAATAGGGCTCCTAGGGAAACTAAAAACTTAACAAAAAAAATTGGGATACGCACCGCACCTCAAGGGTGGTGTGGAATTGCATAATCAAAAGAAATAAGTGAGCTAAATTTTTTTTAAAGTAAATATATTTCATTCATCAAATAACAAAATCAAGCGAAATAAACATACGATGTAGAACATCGATTTTTCTCTTTTCTTTGTTCAAAATCAGATGCCCCCAATATTCAAAAGCATTTGCTATGATGCTCGGAAGGCAAATGATAAATCTGCGAAGAAAAAGGCTTTAAATAAACGGATAAACTAAAATAATTACATCTTATTCATATGCCTTTAGTAAGCTTTCGAAGCTTGCGCTCATCAAACGCATTTGCTAGGCTATTAAATATTAATAATATCGTGTGCAATTGGGATGGCAACGATTAGAATAAGGCCTCGTAGAAGTAGCATCTTCCGGCAGATGCTGGTTCTTTAAATGACGAAAATGAGCCTCTGCAGCCGGTAAGGATTTCCAGCGTCTTGGAAGAGAGATGGTGGCGGGCGAGCCCTATATGGGCCAAGGGCAGCGTTCACATCCCGGAACGGGTTACTGGCTTCGGTGTAACCGACCCCTCGTGCTAGGGGCATTAAAAATTGAACTGGTCCTCCGGGTTGGGGGTTGTGCCGCCGGGGTAACTGCCCGACCATTTAAAAAACAACATAAGTTACGAAGCATTAACAAGCCTCGGATATGGACGGATCTACTCTTGACAACCCACGCAAACGATTTAAGGACGATAAGCTGCTGATATGCACGTGGAATGTTAGATCCCTTAATAGACCACGTGCAGCCGAGCAACTAGCGGAGGCCCTAGACTGCTGCAATGCAGATATAACCGCCATCCAAGAAATGCGATGGGATGGGCCGGACAAAAAGAAGATGAAAAACTGCGACATCTACTACGGCAATTGCTATCGACGGCAAAAGCAGTGCTTATTTGGATGCGGATTTGTGGTCGGAGGCAGACTAAGACAAGAAGTCATCAGCTTCCGGCATGTGAGCGAGCGCCTCGTAGCAATCCGCATCAAGGCAAAATTCGCCAACATAAGCCTTATATGCGCGCATGCCCCCACAGAGGAGAAAGATGAAGACACCAAGGATGCCTCCTACGAGCTCCTCAACAAGACCTACGAGCAATGCCTAGCTATGACATTAAAATTGTCCCCAGTGATTTTAATGCAAAGCTAGGAAGAGAGGGTATCTTTGGTGGAACAATCGGAAAATATAGCCTGCACAACACCACCTCCGATAACGGATTCAGGCTAATCGACTTTGCGACGGGGCGAAACATTGTCGTTGCTAGCACGCGGTTTCCATATCTCGACATACACAAGGGGACTTGGAGAACTCCTGATCAATCAACAGTCAACCAGATTGATCACATTGCGATCGACGCAAGACACTCCTCCAGCATTATGGATGTCCGTACGTTCCGAGGAGCCAACATCGACTCGGACCATTACCTTGTTGTAGCCAAGGTACGGTTGCGGATATCCCAAACTACGCCAAGACAAACTAATGCTGTGAGAAAATTCGACGTCAGACGGCTACAATCGCAAGAGATCGCCAAGTCCTTTTCCGATCGAGTGTCTCTTGATCTCTTAAGAGGACCAATACCGCTAGCATCAAGCATCGAATACCATTGGAAACACTGCCAAAACGCCATCAGAGATGCCGCTTCTGATGTGCTGGATTTCACTCGTCCACCACAACGAAAAACCTGGTTCGATGATGAATGCCGGGAAGCACATGCAGCTAAGCAAGATGCATGTAACGCGGCGCTGCTTAGAAAGACCAGAGCTGCTCATAAGCTCTATGAGTGGAAGAGCGGAGACGATCACCGGCTTCTCAGGAGGAAGAAGAAAGAGCATGAGAAGCGCGCGATCGAGGAAATTGAGAGATGCTACTCCCGATGCTGCTCTACTCCTGTAGCAATGAACAAGGGAACATCGTAGTAGAATCGCAGTCGATGCTGAGAATTTGGATGACGGACCAAATACCGCTGTCAGGCAGAATCAACCTTTCAACTTGGACGATGATGACCAACAATTCCGTATACCCGACCTGGATGAAGTGAAAATAGCTATATCGAAGCTTAATTCCAACAAAGCTGCTGGAGCGGATGGCCTGACTACCGAGCTCTTCAAAGCAGCAGGCGATGACTTGGTAAGGAGCATACACCAACTCATCTGTAAAATATGGTCGGACAAAAATATGCCCGATGAATGGAACCTCAGAATTGTTTGTCCGACTCTCAAGAAAAGAGACTCTCGAACTGCGCCAACTGCAGAGGCATTAGTCTCCTTAACATCGCATATAAGATTTTATCTGCCGTATTGTGTTAACGCCTGAAGCCGTTCGTCAACAACCTGATAGGTCCATATCAGTGTGGCTTCAGGCCAGGAAAGTCCACCATCGAACAAATATTCACACTATGGCAGATCTTGGAGAAGACCTTTGAGATTTAGATTGATACACACCACCTATTCACCGATTTAAAGGCCGCGTATGACAGCATCTATAGAGGCGAGCTATACAGAGCATAAATTTGGCACCCCAGCAAAACTCATCTGTCTGCGCAGCATGACGATGGAGTATGCACGCTGCTCCATCAAGGTCGGTAAAGATCTCACCGAGACCATTAATGTCCAGAAAGGATTTAGACAAGGCGATGCGCTGTCATGCGATTTTTCCAACATCGTACTTGCATGAATACTGCAAAACTCACAAGCCAACACAAGAGGCACTATCTTTCAAAAGTCCGTTCAATTACTCGCATACGCCGACGATATTGACATAATCGGGAGAAAGCAGCGTGATGTTAGCGGCGCTTTCGCGAGTATTGAGACGGAAGCGGCGAAAATGGGTTTAGCGGTTAATGAGGGCAAGACGAAGTACATGCTGTCAAGCAAAAAGGACAACCAACACCGACGTCTCGGGCAGAACGTCACCCCCGACAGATATAACTTTGAGGTAGTTAAGGACTTTGTCTACCTAGGCTCTGCTATAAATACAGACAACGACACCAGCGCTGAGATCAAACGAAGAATAACTCTTGCCAGCCGCTGTTTCTTTGGATTAAGAAGGCAATTGAGTAGCCCTCTCTCGGACAACAAATGTCACCCTTTATAAGACCTTTATAATCCCGGTCCTGCTCTATGGCGCAGAGGCATGGACATCAAAAATGGATAAGGGTGTTCTTGGTTGCTTCGAGAGAAAAATTGTTCGGGCGATCTTCGTTCCCGTCTGCATTGACGGTGAGTGGAGGAGAAGATACAACGACGAACTGTATGGACTGTACAGACACATGGACCTAGCCAGAAGAGTGAAGATCCAAAGACTGAGACGGCTGGGTCATGTAGAGCGCATGGACACCAATGCTCTGGTCCGAAAAGTCTTTCAATCCGCCCCGAGGGACAGTGCAGTAGAGGAAGGTCAAGACTCAGGTGGCGCCCGCAAGTGGAAGAGGACCGCAGCCAACTTAGCGTGCGAAACTGGAGGCAGCTAGCCAGGAATCGAGCTGGCTGGAGACGCTTGTTGACTGAGGCCCAGGTCCACCTCGGACTGTATCGCCACCTAAAGTAAGTAAGTAAGTATCCCTTAGTACATGTAGAGGATGTTTGTCGGAATATGTATAATCTAGTCGATTTATTATAGCGTAAGAATTTAATTCCATTCCATTGATTGATAGGATGAAGATTATACTATTATATTCATCCTTCTTGGCGTTTTTGACATAATATTGATTATATCTTCGCATGTTACTTCCACATCTCGATGCACGTTTAACAACGCCAACCCGTTCAATCGTTCTTCACTTGTTCTGCCTCGCAGTTCCGTTTTCAATCTTCGCAATGTTAAAAATGAGCGTTCGCTTGAAAACAAAGAAACAGATAGAGTTGCGGAGTTTATTTGCAATTGTTGAGAGCACCAATAAATGTTTTCGACCGTTTTTCTTTTGGAATTTTTGAACAATGAAGAAATAAGGCTTAAAAGATTAAGGAAGACAATTTATGAAAAATAATGAAAAACAAGGTAATTAAGAGTACCTTTTTCACATCGTTAAACCAGCTGCGAATTCCCCCATGATATAATTTGGCCGGTGGTTTTGAAAAACACGACCCGTTATTCGTATTTCCTCTGCATCAAGTTCTGTGCATTTCGTAGGCGGAATATTCTGAATTTTTGACAGCAATTCACAATGATTGAGAGATCTTGATTGCGGCTGACTTAAGAAATAGTCTAAAAATGGGATGAAAACCGATTGACGAAAATACAATTCTGGATCGCCATCGTGAATGTCGCCGTTTCGTTACTTTGGGGCCAATAGTTTCACCGCGACCATTTGAGCTATTTCCGTGGCTCTGACAAAGATATCGTGAAATTTTTCCTCAGAGTTTTGGCGCATTTCATTTACTTCTGCGTACAAATCGTTTGAGAATTCGACGCAAGGGCTTAAATCGCAATTTTTTTTTATTTTATAGTGAGGAGAGGTTTTTCGTCTAATTGAAAATTGGGGTCAACGTTGTCAATGAAACAATAAACATAGGTGAGCGGATCGTGGCGAACAGTACGTTAGGCTGTCTTCCATTGGCTGTAAATGGATGTTGTCTTATTCTTCCAGCGCTGAACAAATATATGGAAATAAATTTTGAAAATCTAAATGGTCCACCCAACGAGTCTTGCAGAACTTCAGGAGACGGGTTTGCTTCGCTTCCGGACACGGGGCAATGATCAGACCTTTTGAAACCAATCCGCTACGTCTTTTACGGGAATAAGGCGTAAAAGATCTTCTCGAATTTTATAATTTCCTTGAATCTCATAAACGTATCGAACGCATACTGAAAATTATTCAATGCCACTTATGTCCGTGGTTTCATCTGCAATAGCTGCCGCACATTGATTTTTCGATTCATTGCACGATGTTTGAAGTGATTATCTGCCCTGCTGCTTCAATGTTTTAATTTTAAATGGCATAGCTTAATATTTAGCGTTGCGCCAGAATCTGATCACTACTTTCGACTGCGAATCTGAGAAGTGCCCTAAAGTTCCTGTCATTTTCGTCTGGTGGCCCATAGTGTCCCGTCATGCCGATGGCCCATCAACGCTATTCCCTGTCTACCGCACAGCAAAACACTTCGAATAATTGAAATCAATCCTTTCTATACTTTTCGGCCCGACTCGATATCACAAATGACATTATTTTTCTTATTCCCATAAATTAGTTTGAAATTCTCTACATTTTCTACAGCTTTTTTATTGTACTCGTACTATTTTTTCAATGGTCTCTGAATTTTTTCAGAGCTTTTTTTGAACTGGGATGGCAACGATTAGTATTAGGCCTCGTAGAAGTAGCATCTTCCGACAGGTGCTTAAATAACGTGAATGAACCTCTGCAGACGAACATCTCTCAGGTCTGCTAATAAGCCCTACTTCACGCCTCCCCATAGCGCTATCTGGGAATCTCATTGGAGATTGCAAAATGAAGGGGACAAATGGCGTGTTTCCTGCGCAATGTATCAGGATTAGTGTCGGAAAAACAAAACAAGACCTTATCCCGGCTACTCCGACATGGAGCTCAGGCCGGTAAGGATTTTCAAGACTTAGTTAGGGTCTTGGAAAAGAGATGGTGGCGGACGAGCCCTATTAGGGCCAAGGGCAGGGCCCACATCCAGGAACGGGTAACCGGCTCTGGTGTAACCGACCCCTCGTCCTAGGGGCATTAAAAATGGAACTGGTCCTCCAGGTTGGGAGTTGTGCCGCCGGGGTAACTGCCCCTAGGCAGTCCTCGATGATTGTAATGCAAGGCTAGGAATAAAGGGTATCTTTGGTGGAACGATCGGAAAATATGGCCTGCACGACACCACCTCCAATAACGGGTTCAAGCTTATCGACTTTGCGGCGGAGCGAAACATTCTCGTAGCTAGCACGCGGTTCCCACTTTTCGATGTACACAATGGGACCTGGAGAGCTCCTGATCAATCAACCGTTAAGCAGATTGACCACATGGCGATCGACGCAAGACACTTCTGCAGTATTATAAATGTCCTTACGTTCCGAGGAGCCAACATCGACTCGGACCATTACCTTGTTGAAGCCAAGGTACGGTTGCGGATATCCTAAATTATGCCAAGACAAACTAATGCTGTGAGGAAATTCGACGTCGGATGGCTAAAATAGCAAGAGATCGCCAAGTCTTTTTCTTATCGATTGTCTCTTTATCTCTTAAGAGGTCCTTTACCGCCAGAATCAAGCTTCGAGGACCATTGGAAAAACTGCCAAACGTGGAAACGTTTGCTCCGCCACCGAATTCGAGGTGGCTTTTGTCAATTATGAGGAACCACAAGTTTCGGTTGTCAGGAAGGACAACCAATCACGTGCACCCATCCGGTGCTTTAACTGTAATGGGGAAGGCCATTTCTCAAATACGTGTTCGTACGGCGCTGCTCCGGGTGTGGCGCGCAAGGAGTAACACGGCGGCAATGCCGATGATGCAGTGGCATGTCGGCAAACGCGCAACAGACTTCCGGGTCAGCAGTAGTAGTTAGTATTTATGGTATAGGGATGTGAGGTCTGTTAGATAGTGGCGCTTCTCGCACTATCATAGGGGGTGAGGAATGGAGAATCATGAAAGAGTTAGGGCTCAGTTTAGGAAAAAATGAGGTTAGGTCCGTCGTTGTAGCTGACGGAAAAAGTATAGATATTGTGGGAATTATGTCTCTACCGATTGAGGTACAAAGTCGGTCCGTATTTATCGAATACGGATACCACACACCGTGATCCTTGGTACAGATTTTTGGGCACTATCGGGAATCGTCCCGGATTTAAGATCACGAGTTTGGAGCTTTTCGAGCCAACAGTCGGTTGCCTCGATTACCGCTATTCGCGAGATCTCCGAGCTGGACGTCGCCGAAGGTGGACAGTTGGAAGCTTTGGTCGACCGTGTTTTTAAGTCGATGCCCGAGGGATTGGGGTGTACTCATTTGATAGAACAGAAGATTAGGACGTCGGCAGAACCTATTAAACAGCGCTATTACCCTGTATCGCCTGCGATGAAAAAGCATATTGATAAGGAGCTAAACGAGATGGTGGAGGCGGGTGTTGTCGACAAATCGAACAGTCCGGTGGCATCTCCAATTGTTCTTATTTAGAAAAAAGATGGGTCATTTAGGTTCTGCGTCGACTTTAGGAAATTGAATAGGGTCATAGATAGGGATGCTTGTCCATTGCCATTTATATCAACGACATTGGATAAGCTTAGGGACGCCAAATATTTGACGTCATTAGATATTAAGTCGGCCTACTGGCAGATCCCCATGGAGGAGAGATCGCGCCCACTCACAGCCTTCACAGTTCCGAATACAGGCCTTTTCCAGTTTAAGAGAATGCCTTTCGGGTTACACAATGCCCCTGCTTCGTGGCAGAGATTTATAGACAGCATCTTAGGTGCTGATCTAAAGCCACACGTATTTGTGTACCTGGACGATATTATTATCGTCACAAATACATTCAACCAACACCTTTAGATACTGGAGGAGGTCGTTCAACGATTGTGTGAGGCAGGGTTAAAAGTTATTCGGGAAAAATGTAACTTTTGTAGGCCGTCTTAAAAATATTTAGGTTATGTAGTAGATAGGAATGGACTACTCGTCGATCCAGAGAAAGTAGATAGCATGGTTAGGACTCCCGCACCTAAAAGTGTGAAGGAAATTAGGAGTTTTATAGGGACAGTCTCTAGGTACAGACGTTTCATACCAAACTTCGCCGATTTAGTTAGGCCTTTAACAGACAGGAATAGAGGAAATTTATATGGACGGATGAGTGGGAGAAAAGTTTTAGGAAGGCGAAGGAATGTTTAGTTACGGCGCCCATTTTGACATGTCCAGACTTCGATAGGCCGTTCGTAGTTCAGACGGACGCCTCGAATTATGGAGTAGGGGCCTCGCAAGTTTGAAGACAGAGTGAAGGTTATTTGTTATCTCAGTAGGTCTCTTCAGGGAAGTGAAAAACTCTACCGCTGAGAAATAATGCTTGGCTGTCCTGTGGGCGATTGAGAAGTTACGACCATACATCGAAGAGGTTTGGTTTACGTTCGTAACTGATCATTATTCGCTGGAGTGGCTAAGCAACGTTAGTGGCAAGGGAGACTAGGTCGATGTGCAGTGAGGTTGCAGCAGTTTGCTTTCCAGATAATCCACCTGAAGGGGAAAGAGCATGTAGTTCCCGATATGCTTTCGCGAGGAGTCCCGGAGTTGGCTGGGATCTCAGAAGCGGATCAGGACCCCTGGATTAGGAAGATGCTTGCTGCAGTAGAAGCTAACTCATTAGCCTACCCCTTGTGGAGAGTAGAGGGGAGCAAACTCTTTAAGTTTGTAAAAGCTAGTCATTTAATAGTATTTGAAGAATAACAGTAGTATAACATTAACGAGTGGAAACAAGTAGTAGCAAAAGCAAGGTAGATTAGGGATTTTACAGGTGCGCCATGATAACCCATTAGCGGCTCACATGGGCGTCCGCAAAACGTTTGCGAGAGTAGGAACTAGGTACTACTGGCCGAAGATGCGGTCAGAAGTCACACGACATGTTGAAAATTGTAAGGTTTCCCAAGAAGTTAAGCCGGTGAATAAGCGACCCGCTGGTCTGATGGTTGAGAGAGTAGGAGTGTCAAGGTGCTGGGAAATGGTTTGTGAAGATTTGGTAGGTCCACTTCCCAAGTCCACTCGGGGTTACAGTTATATCTTAACGGTTGTTGACTACTTTTCCTAAATTCCCCTTGTTGTTTCCACTACGTCCGGCAACTGCGAAAGGAGTTTGTAGGGAACTAGAGGAAAATTTCTTTTTGTTGTTCGGCACAAGGTTGTCGTCTGTGACAACGGT
>OV743718.1:47909309-47946809 GCA_928272305.1 Volucella inflata | reverse complement strand
TGATATGAACCACTTTCATCTTGCCTCTTCCTCGTTGGATGCGATAGACAACATCGTTGATGCGTTTTACGACTTTATATGGTCCTTCCCAGTCTTGCTATAATTTGGGTGATATGCCTTTCCGTCTATGAGGGTTTTATAGCCATACTAGATCTCCTTCCTGGAATTTCGTTGTGGTCGCCTTGACATCATACCTCGTCTTCATGCGGTCACTGGCTATCTTGATCTTTTCCCTGGTTCTTTGGTGCACGTCCCTAATAATCCGTCTGAGGTCTGAAACATAGTCGTCTTCATTTCTGTTCTCTTCAGACGGCGGGGATCCAAATATCAATTCACTAGGTAACCGGACTGTTCAACTGAAAAGGATTTCCGATGGAGTGTGACCTGTGGTGTTGTGTACTGCACTCCGATAGGCTAATAGAAACATTGGAATTTGACTACCCCAATCGCATTGCTTGTCGCCAACGACCTTTCATATGTGTTCATTCAAGGTTATGCTGAAACGTTCCACCATCCCGTCCGATTGTGGGTGGAGCGGTATTATTCTCGTCTTTTTAATCCCCAAGAACTCGCATACCCCTTGGAAAATCTCGGACTCGAAGTTGCGCCCTTGATCCGAGTGCAATTCCACCGGTACGTCGAATCTGCTCACCCAGTTGTAAACGATCTGTTCAATCACGGTTTTGGCTTCCTGGTTAGGATAGCGAAAGCATCAGGCCACTTACTGAAGTAGTCCATAACAACAAGAATGTAGCATTTCCCTTTTCGGTTTCAGGAAACGGTCCTGCGATGTTAACTGCGATTCTCTCCAAGGGCGCTCCAACGTTGTAGTGCTGCATTCTGCCGTGAGTTTTAACCCTCGGGCCTTTACTGGCGGCGCAGGTGACACACTTTCTGCACCAATTTCTCTCACCTTTTCTAACGTCTCATTCACTCCCAAGTGGCCTCCGAATACACCATCGTGCAGTTCCCTTAGCACGTCTCTGACTCTCGACCTTGGCACAACGAGCTGCATCACAAACGACTTTCCATCCGAGCTTTCCCACCTTCGCCTCAAAACACCATCTTGAACATGAAGGGAGTCCCACTGTGCCCAGTATGCCTTTAGTTCGGGACTTTTATTGGATATTTCCTGCCAATCTGGTTTTTCTTCATGTTCTTTCCAGGCGAGAATTGGCTTGATATCCGGATCCTCTTTTTGGGCGTTTCGCATTTCACTTTCATTCCAACCGTCGGTGGGCTCAGCTCTTAGCCGTTGAGAGGATACTGCATCTTTTCCTTCTCAGATTTGCAAGGTCGCCAGGACAAAGCATTCGCATTAGAGTGAAGGCTTCCCTTTCGATGCTGTATCTCGTAGTCGTACATCTGGAGTCGTTCAATCCACCTTGCGACTTGTCCTTCAGAATTTTTAAATTGCAGCAACCACTTCAGAGACGCATGGTCTGTGCGAAGAATGGATTTTCGTCCATACAGGTACTTATGGAAATGCTTTGTTGCCAAGACCAAAGCAAGAAGTTCCCGCCTGGTAACACAGTAGTTCCTTTCCAGCTAAGAGATCACCTTACTAAAGTAGGAAACTACTTTCTCTTGCCCGACATGCATCTGCGAAAGGACAGCTCCAATTCCCACGTTACTGGCATCTGCATCCACAATAAATGTTTTTCCTGGAGTAGAGTACGCTAGAACAGGGGCCTATCATAGTTGCTGTTTAAGAGTTTTGAAGCTTCTTTCAAATTCACTTGACCATTTGAATTGTTTTCCCTTTTCTGTTAGTTTATGCAAACTCTTCGCGACAAAATCCTTCACAAACCGCCTGTAGTAGGTAGCAAGTTCCAGAAAGCTTCTCAGTTGGTGTCTGTCTCTTGGGACTGGCAAATTTTTCACCGCTTCGATCTTTTCTGGGTCTTTCCTTACACCTTCGGATGAGATAATGTGTCCCAAGTATTTGACATCTGGCCTAAAGAGACGACACTTCTTCGGGTTTGGCTTTAGCTGTGCACTTCGTAGTCTTTGGAACACTTCCTTTAAGTTATCTCGAAGTTCTTGAAAAGTTTTTCCGACCATGATGACATCGTCCAGGTAGACCAAACAAGTTTTTCATGTTAGTCCCAGCAAACCACGTTCCATTAGACGCTCAAAGGTTGCCGGTGCATTGCACAATCCGAATGGCATTACTGTGAATTGCCAAAGCCCGTTTCCTGCGGTGAAGGCTGTCTTCTCACGGTCCTCCGGATGGATCTGTACTTGCCAGTAGCCACTCTTCAGATCAAGTGTGGAGAACCATTGCGCTCCTGACATTGTGTCCAGTGTGTCATCAATCCTTGGCAAGGGGTAGCTATCCTTCTTGGTGACATTATTTAGCTAGCGATAATCCACGCAGAATCTATTGGTGCCGTCTTTCTTCTTGACCAGTACAACGGGTGATGCACACGGACTCTTAGAGCCCGCAATCAACCCTTCCTTTTCCATAGTCAAAACCATTTCTGCAACCTCCGTCTGCTTAGCTAATGGTAACGCCTAGGAGGTTGACTTATGGGTCTTGCATCTCAAGTGCTTATTCGGTGTTGTACCAAATCTGTGCTGCCATATTCGCCGTCCTGCGAGGCAAATACGTCTGCAAATTCGTTGATTAGTTCCTCTGGCATCGCTCGTTGCGCCTGGTTCAGCTCGGTTTGCATGAGTATAGTTATTTTCAACTCAGCTGTGCTACTTGATGGCAAAGATATAGCAGCATTTTCCTTCGACAACTTGGTGACAGCAGTTATCGGTACGCATGCTCCGATCGATTGTCCTTGCTTTAGTTGGATGCTCTTATTTCCCACATTCAAGGTTCTTACTGGGACCATTTTGCCTTTCGGCTCAACGAGCATCTTTCCCACGACGTAATTCTGATAATGATTTTTAGAGTCAGGCTCAATCAAATAGAATCGATAGCTCCCAAGATCACCTTCCAGCTTCGCCCAAATAAGTGTCACTGCGGAAGGTGGTAAGGTCACGTCCTTGCTGACTTCTGTCCTAAGGCATGCGGCATTCTCGTTCCCGTACACCATCGGAATCTCAACGTTCCTGTACTTAAGTACTTGTGTTCCGATGTCGATGCACTCGTCGCATATATCGGCCACTAGGAATACGTGGGTGAATGTTAGTCCTGCCAGATTGATCGTAAGAACAACCTCTCCATACACCTTTGCCATCGCTCCTGTTGCTGTTTTCAAGCAGTAGCCACTGGTATTGTGCAGCCATGAATCATGAGCGATATCCCTTCATTGCGCTGCTTGCAGGATGGATGTTATTCCTGCCAGATGCCTCTTCGTTACGCCTCCTAGCAGCGCAATGTGGACAACTGCGTTGTTTAAGTGGAGACCTGCACTCTTCTGAGATGGTTTAAAGCCATTCCGCAGCTGTACCTCTCAGTGCCAGCGTGAGCGCAATCGACTTTTTTCCGTCGTCCCAGTTGTTGGTCATGGGAGCTGCTTCAAATTCTCTTCTATATATTGGCCACAATGTTTGGCCATCAAAAACAGGCGGTTGCATATCTTTTCTTCTAGGGCCTTCTGTTTCTTCACTCTTTCTAGTTCTTTGGCAAGATTCTCAATATTGTTTTCAACCTTCCCGAACTGTTCCTCGACTTTCACGAGCTGTTCCTGGAATTCTGTTCCCACCTTTGCGAGTTTTTGATCGATTATTTCGAATTTCGCTTCTAGAGAATTCTTGAACTCTTCATCAGTGTCTTTCTGCGCGGCAACAATGGAATTCTTCTGTTCTTCTACGGAGAATTCTTCTGTTCTTCTGAAGAATTCTTCAGCTCTTCAAACTTAGAATCCATACTTCTCCTTTGTTCTTCTAAAGAATTCTTCTGTTCTTCAAACTTAGAATCCATACTCCTCCTTTGTTCTTCTTACTTAGAATTCAATCCAAGGAGCAATTCCATCATGGCAGACATGTCAACCCCTGTGCTTACAAGCTCCTCTTCTGCGTCGAACTAAATGGATTAAGGATCTATTCCATCTTTTTCAGTAGCTTCTTGTAGCCGAAGAATCAAATCACTTTTCCCTCCAGCTGCGGAGAGATTCCGCTTCTCTAGCTCAATTTTCAGCAGGGGTATACTAAGCTGCAGCAATGTGCGGGGCAATGTAATATTTCGGCTAGGGTTCGAAATTATAAAACGTTTTTCTGTTTCAAAACACTCTATTTATTATTATTTAAAAACTACTTTCAATTAATTCACAAACAAGTTCACTACTATTTCAAAATTCAAATCTCTTATCTTTCACTTATTAAGACTTAGCTCCTATTCTATCGCTTTCCAAAAATCAACTTATCGTCAGCAGTTTCTCATCCTGTATTTATACCACATTCGTCGGGTTCTAGTTCTTTCTGGTAACTCCTGGTTTGAAACTGAGGTAATAACTGAACTCTCCAACGTAGAGAGTTTGTATGATCCTAAAGTTATGCAACACTGGATAATTGATTTAATCACATATATATCACGATACCACAATATTAAAGAAGACTGGACCAAGAACAGATACTTGTGAGACACCTGCATTAATGAAATGATTGTCTGAAAGACTTTGGTTAATTGATACATTGAAACTTCCGGATGACAGGAACGATTGAATAATTTCAACTAAGTACAACGGAAAATAAAATCTTAGAAGTTTATGTATTAAACAATTATGCTAAACGGTGTCGAAAGCTTTTTTTATGTACAAAATTACCATACCAGTGCTTTTGCCCTCTGAAAGGTATTTTCAATATCTTTTGTGATACAATGCACTTGGTAAGTACTGTTGTGAAATGGCCGGAATCCAAATTGCTCCGGGAGCAAAATTGCATTTTCGTCAACAAAAGGCACCTACTAAGAGAGCTTAGCAGACTAATTGGCCTGTAGATACAAGGTAAATTGGGGGCTTTGCCTGGTTTCAATATTGGAATTATCTTTACTAGTTTCCACTTTTTAGTAAAGTATGCCAATCTAAGACAGTTGTTGAACAAATCCATCAACTTCATTCTTAATCCCATCTGAGCCAGATGATATTCTAGTCTTCAAACTACGTATAATATCCTTCAATTCATTAAGATACGAGTATATAAGCTTAACGTTACTAAATAATGACTGTGAATTGAGGATGTTTACTGATTGTTCTACAGAAGATTCGGTATGCGTGACTGGAATTACGTTTCTACCAATCGAATGACTTTTGATTGCCAGCGCATTGGCTTTATCACAACGAGAAGCCAACGAAGAATTGCCAAACTTAAGTGGAGGAATGTAAGTGCTCTTTTTCTCCACTATCTTAACGATATTCCAGAATGGCTTGCTGCCCTTATTTAGACCCTGTAGTCTATCGTTACACGATTGGTTTCTATGGTTCTTTATTGCATATTTCACCAAAGAATTCATTTTATTGTAATCCTCGAGATAAGACTCATTTCTTGTACATTTCCACCTGGATCTACAAGTGTTTCTTAGTTTTATCATCTGGAGAATAAGAACATTGGATGCACATCTTGCGACCGTTTTCTTTGACACGGCATGTTCTACGCTTTCTTAGATCTCAGAGGTAAAAGCTTCTACATTTTGATCGATTTCAGATATGTTGCTGTTTTGAACCAGAGAGATTTCAGGATTTTTTCTTATGATTCTTCTAAATAAGTTTCAGTTGGCATTTTTGAAGTCATAGACTTGACTTGCGCACTGCACTGGAGAAGCTTTCACACAACACTTAACAGATAAATGATCGGAACTGAGTTCGTTGAAGGTTATGGGGGAAGTAAAAAGATCAGGCATATTAGTAAGATATAAATCCAACGTAGAAGGGTTTCTGTTCCTACTAGATGCAATGTGAGTAGGACTATCGGGAAAGAGGATTTCAAACGGATGTCTTACGTTGAGGTCTCTAAGAATGTTACCCCATGCATTTGCCCTCATACAACACCAGTGTCTATGCCTGCAATTAAAATCACCACCTATTACAAATAGCCTTAGGAAGTCACTCCAGAGATCTAATCTTTTTTGAGGTGTGATTACTCCACCCGGAAAATAACCACTATAAATTTTTTAAATGTGTGTCCATTAACAAAAGGAACTTCAATACCAATGGCTTCAATTAATTTCAAATAAGTAATAGGAAGTACCTCGTGTTTAATAGTACGTTTTATTAGCACGACAACACCATCACCACTTCTCTCTTCCCTATCCAAACGATAACACTTATAAACAGAGTTAGACAAACGATCATTTAAATTTAACCAAGTTTCACAGATTAATACTATGTCAAAATTAAATGTACTAAGGAAAGAGTTAAATTCTAAGAGTTTCCCTCGAATGCTTCTAACATATCAACATATAATGTTTAAGCTACAAGTCATTACTTAGAATTATATAAATACTTAATTGCAAGTTTAGTTATAGCGTTGAATTGTTCCGCCTTCGTAGTACAATTACCGAGCATGGAGATCATTTCTGCAGTGAGTGCATTTACTTCTTCCAAAGAAAATAGATCTTCTTTGTTCTGCACACTATTGTTGTTGGTAGACTTGGCCCACGTATTCGGTGCATTGCAGGTGGTTGCAGCTTTCGGTCTCACGCCAGTTGGTGCATTGCGTTGATGGGGGAGTGAGGGAAACTCCATGATGTCAGCTTCAAAAGTTGGTACTGCCCTTCTAATACGCTGTGCTTTGTTTTTGGCCGAAAGCTTTTTCCTCCTATCCGGAAAGCTTTTACGACTAACACATGATAAGTCGGTTGATTTGTGTGTGCCATTACAGTTGGCGCATATAATATTTTTTGAAGCGCATTCACTAGTCTTGTGCGACTCGGAGCAAATAGCGCAATGAGTTTTGATGTGGCAGTTTTTTTCGCCATGCCCATACATTTGGCAGTTAAAACACTGCGTAACTCGGTTGAGTTGTCTTCTTGCAAAATCCCATAAATCCCATTTAACTTGAGTTTTATATATAGCTTTAAAGTTTTTTTTAAGTTCTCCAAGTCGGATGGAACCAGTTTCAAGAAAAATTGAATAAAATATATCCATGAACCATTCATGTTGTTTTTTAATGATTTTGATGTTCTGACACTTCAGTCCGACTGATTTGAGTTCGCTTTTAAGCTCTTCAGGAGATAATTCCTCTAGCCCATACAACAACACTTTAAATGACCTTGATGTTGATAGGTCATGAGTAAAAAATTGGAGATTTTTTAATCTTAATAAATTACACAACTTTTGATGCAATTCAACACTATCAAGGTTTATTTTCACACCAATACTCATTTTTTTCACAAAATAGTTGTCTATTCTAACTTCACGGAGAAGAGCACGAATTTCTGTAAAGTTCTTTTGCAAGACACATTTCGATGGGATTTTAATTTTTTTGTTCTTGGCGGGTGGACTCAAAACTTCATCACAATCAATGTCGTCGTTGTCTGAATCCGGTAGACACTGCAGCGGCGCAAAGTAATTAGTTCTCGAGTTTTTAACACTAGAACTCATTTTAAATACAATAGTTTTCTGTTTTTTTTATGTTTTTCTGCGCGAGGGGTTGAGAGGAAAGCCTTTCTCGGTCATAGCTCCAAACAGAACAGCTAAAGAATGGCTAGACCGGGGTATAATCAGATTAGGATTATACCCACACAACCTTCTTTCTTCGTCCCAATACTCCATTTACCTGCGATCAGACTTTCTTTCTCATTCCCGTTTGTTTTGTTTTGCAATTTTGAGTAGTTCGTTGGGAGAAAATTACCCGGAGATCAGCAATAGGAGAAACATTGCTTCTCGCAATTTTCCCATGTACGAGTATTTCCAATGTCTAGGGCATACCTAGGATCCACAAACTCTCATAAACTCTCTCAGTGGAGTTCCCAGTCATGACTGGAAGTGGGAGCGAAATCCAATACTGAAGAGTTTAGGATGAGAGTGTACAATTGGAAACAATTGGAATGTGTGAGAGGCCTAGTTGGACAAGGGAGCAGACACTAGCAAAGTTTGCTAGTCGTGTAGCTGGAAACCCTGTTGTCGGATCCACTAGAGTCAAATGTATGTGTGAGTGAGTGTGGGTGAGAATGAGTGCGTGAATCTGGTGAGAGTTTGTGGAAAAGATCTGGAAGTCGCTTTTGTAATGACCAGAAAATAGAGAGGATCCGAGAAAGGTTTTTGGATTTGTGCGTTGTTTTTTCGAGAGGCAATTTTTCTTTTTGTAAAGAAAGAAAAAAGTAGATTAGATTTTTTTCCGTAAAGTAAAATCGCGGGTTTTTTTTGTGGTTCTGGCGTACCGAAAGGAAAAGAGGAACCAAGGAGAAATTAAGAGACCAAGATAGAGGAGTTGCAGAACTAAAGGGATGCGGAAAACTGTGCCGGAAAGGGGTACAGAACCGCCAAAAAAGGAAAGCTAAGTAAAGTGTATATAGTGCAGTATAGAGTAGTGAGTAGAATCGTTTTTTTCTATTGTGAAAAGTGAGACTCCGATGGGCCGCGCGTGCGAAGTAATCTCGAGAAAAGATGAGACACGCGACCCGTTAAATTTTTTTGTTGTGCATTCGGGACTGTGGGAATAGCGGGTCGAGCTCCAACGGAACTGTTATAACGTGTCGGAAAACTTTTTTTTTTTTATTTTTCATTGGCTTTGTTTTCTTTTTCTCGGGGAAAGAATTTCCTTTCTTTTTGTTTTCAGTTGGTATTTTTTTTTCTTCTCCTGTCGTTCAGTTTCGTGATTTTAACTGAAAATCACGTGTCGCTCAACTTTCTGTTTTGTTGGTATTTCCCAGGTTTAGCTGCCTCTTAAAGAGCTACCTGGAGGTTAAACGAACCCACATCGGGAATTAGTGAAAATTCCCAGTTATATTTGATTCTTGGCAACGGGTGACAGTTGCCTGGAATTAACCATAACACGCTATGGATTATTTTTTGGGCACATTCTTCCGCATTGCTGCTGTTGACTCCAGGAATCCCAGTTATCTCTATAATACTTTCTACGTTTTCTTTTCTCTCCAATTTAATTTACCCTCCAAAGAAGTGATCTTTGGTTTAAGCATTTCGTTTTCATCTTTCAGCTGTTAAATTGTGCTGAGGAAGTCAAAATTCATTTATTTTATGCAGAGAATTTCGTCATAGAGCAATTCCAGGGTTATTGAACTTTTGTTTTGCACAAGTTGACCTTCTCAGACAGTGTCTGATGTGG
Source organism: Volucella inflata (assembly GCA_928272305.1). Taxonomy (NCBI): domain Eukaryota; kingdom Metazoa; phylum Arthropoda; class Insecta; order Diptera; family Syrphidae; genus Volucella; species Volucella inflata. Next base: position 47,937,629 of record OV743718.1, on the reverse strand, counting down.
TTAGCTGTTTGTCGGCATGCTCGTCTTCGACTCGGGGCGTAAGGAGGGTTTGTGCATTGCGCTTTAAATGATGTGTGAGCGCCGATGCATCTCCCGTTTTTTTTTACTGGTGGCTGCTGCTGTGATTTTGATGTTGCAGTTGCTGGAACTGAATCACTTCGTATTTTTTGAGACTTTCGACGTAGAGCGGTGCATTTATCATACCGATATTGTGCGTCGTGATTGCACATATAGTCAAAATCAGCTGTATAAATATTAACACACTGGCCGTGGAAAAACAGATTGCAGTAAATTTTAAAATCGCAACTACGTTCGATTTTCTTTTTGCAAAGAAGACAATGCATTTTTTTAGAAACAAATAAAAAAAAGGAAGTTATGACTTCGAATTAAATTTAATAGGCTTGAGGAAACAAAAGGTGCGCACCCCATAACACTCAAAGTGAACACGTCCATACACTTCCAAAGTCGCGACGACTGTTGTCACAACCCTGTTGTAATATCTACCAAGCAAGCTACGTGGGTAGATCAAATATACGCGCTGCTGCCGGGCACGCACCTCCAGTCGTAATGGGTACGTACATGGCGGAGCAAACCCGTCTTTGAAGGTCCTTGCAGCGAATGTTAACTTACTGATTAGGATTGAGCGGAGAACCACACTTTTCAAGTTGCTTAGAAACCAAGTCCCTGATATACTTTTGGTTCGCGAAACTAAGCTAGCCAAAAGACACAAAATGAGGCACAGAAGGTATAAGATTATGTGAAGAAATTAACCCAGCTTTATACAAGGAGGAGGCGCTGCAATCTTCGTAATAAAAGGTAAACATTTTAAAAGAATGTACAGTCGTGTAGTGAGACGGTTACAGGTGCTAGAAACATGCATTATGTATATCCCTCTCCGTAGTGGAAAGCGGTTAAACACAGTGTCTGTTTATGCACCACAAGCTACTCAATCCACCCTATTCATCTCAGAGCTCGGAGCACTTTTTCGATTTCTGAGACTGGAATTGGAGGAAAACTATTATAATATCGGCGGAGACTTTAGCACCAAACTGACAGATACGAACCAACAAACTATGAACTGTTTTCGCACTTTTGTGTATGACAATGGCCATTGCGGTCTTAATAATCATTCCGAACAAATATGAGGAATTGTATGAGTTTGTTCAAAGGCATTCCTACAACGATAGTAGAGTGCATTGGACACTGACAAGAGCACTCTCCTCGAATACGCTCTACCCACCATCCAATAGATATCTTTCAAACGAGGACGAGACAATTCATCGAACAGTGGACAAAACTATACCTCGGTATCAATACACTGACAATGAAGACTTGTTCCGCAATTCAACTATAGACGCACTGCACCGACATAAAAGTAGACTGCTGTCAAGACTGAAAACCTTGTACAGACAGCATACTAACAGATATCACCAGGTGATTAAAACATTAAAGTAGTCGATCAATAACATCCAAACATTAATTAAAGAAAATTACAGGTCTTCTGTAAGTTTGTATTGGAACAATAGAATTCAGGCTGTAAACGCCAGCAACCCGAATATATTCCCGCAAATAAATAAAATATTTCGGAGGAAAGATCAAAACGACCTTCTATGCCTAAAAATTGCCCGAACGACTAGCAACGAAAACATACTTTTAGCAGCAGGCATAGATCCAAAAAAAAGCTGTAGATGATGACAACTTCTTTGTCATCAAAGATCCGCAGGAGAAGATATAGGCTATAGGAGCGACTTTCCAGGAAGTGCACTAGGCGAATGACATCATTGGCCCGAACCACGACCTGGAAAATCGAGTCCTTGTGCACAATTTGTTTATTATTACTCGTATTATTATTATTATATAAACCTTTTTTTGAATAAAAACTTAAAGCTAGGTATACAAATTTTATAGTAGAGATTTTAAGAATTTAATTGAAATAGTTGCGTACATTCTGTTACAGCGAAAAGTGGCGAACGTTAATTTCGTAATTAAAAAATAAAAAACAATTTTATAAATATATCGATGGGGATGCAATAAAATAAGAAACAAAAATAAATGATAAGAAAATAATATTTTATAATAATTCAATTACAAAGTTATTAGAAGTCGAAAAATTGGAAAAAAAAATTTCTACCTTGAACTGGCGAATTGAGAACTCGGGTTTAACCCAGGACACCCTCAAGCCGAATCTCCGGTCGATCAGTCTCTTTCCAAACATCAGTAAGGTTTACGAAAAAGTTATCAATAGAGTCCTGACTAAGTGGGTTGAGGACAGAAATATAGTTCCGGATAATCAATTCGGTTTCAAGGCGGGGCATGACGTTATACATGCCGCGTCTAAACTGGTTTCTGATACCCAATGGAACAAAGCCAAGAAACAGTGCACGGATGCCTGCCTGATTGACTTGGAGAAGGCCTTGGATACCGTATGGTTAGAGGGACTCTTTTACAAGCTAAACAGGCTAGGTATTAGTAAACCACTACTGTATATTATTTGCAGTCAATTCGCCAATCCTTTTCAACATTTACACAAGTGATCTGATAGGTTCACTTCACCATGCAATAGCGTACGTAGACGACTTAATAACGTACAGATCAGGTCCAAAGATTGAGGTTATAAACATTCTTTTGCAACGTGACTTCGATAAAATTAAACAATATTGCGACGACTGGAAGTTGAAGATCAACTTTCAGAAGTCGGAAACCATTCTGTTTAGGACGCCTTTGTCTGGGGCCTCTGCGGATACCAGAAAGAATTGTCGAAAAAAACAGGGGCAGCCACTTGTTTGTCGAAATGTAGTCAGGTACCTTGGGATCTGGCTAGATCAATATATGTATTTTTAACAAACATATAGATGTTGCTCTGGCCAGAGCCAAAGGTGCTTTTGCCCTTACAAAGAGACTGTTTCTTAGCAGGCAACTAGATGCAAGGGTAAAGGTGATCTGCTACATGGCCCTTATTCTCCCTATGCCTACATTTGTTTGTCCCGTGTGGTTCAACGTGAGAGCAAGTCTTTTGGAAAAGATTCGGGGGTTTGAGAGAGCTTGCCTTATGGCTTGTCTTCGCTTATACAGAACACCAGAGTCAGAGTACATAATATTCTATCCTAATGAGGTCTTGTACAATGGGTCGACCTCGTTGAACAACCTGATCGAAGAATAGAAATAACAAGAAAAATCGGTCCCCCTTTGACTAAAAAAATCCACCCGTCGTCGTACAAAAACCAACAACAACGTCTCATTAGATCAAATACCGCAGATCTATTGCCTTGTTTCGAATACCAAATCCCATTTAATTTTGCCTGAATTAGGATGCATACAATTGTCGTCCGTCATTTTTTCCTTATGGAAATTTAGTTGCCTCCAGAGATTTTTGTGAATATTTTTGGAAACAGGCTGGATTTTTCCTTTTGTGCGTTCGTGATGGGCTGCCCCACTATATTTGAACAATTTGCAAATGTTGTTCAAGCTTGAGTTTATTCACAATGAATTGCCAAACCAAGAAACAGATAACTGTCACATCGGCTAACACGGGGAACAGTGTTTTTTCATTTCATTTTATATGCACTTTTATTTAATTCAATACAATAACTCTTACATACTATTGAAAAAAACGCTTAAAAATTAGCTTAATTAACCTAATATTATCTTATTCTAACTTACTGGCCCCATGCGGACACTCTGAGTTAAACATAACAACGTCTTTCGACGTTTCGTACATTTGATTTTGATATCATTTTGTAATAAACATAATTAAAACTAAGAAAATAATTTTGTTGCAAGAACTTAGTAAGGTGATTTTTTTATCATATTTTAAAACTCAAAACTAAAACTTAAAAACTACATTAACATTATTCTTAATTTACTGAGGCTACTTAAGCTACTTAAAATTATCTTATTTTTGCGAGAAGAAGTTACTCGAAGGTTACCCCCCTCTTTGTAGTTTTAAAATTTTGTTTGTATCTTTGTTTTTTGTATATATTGTATACATATATATATATTTAGTTTTTTCTTAAAACTATCCTTATCCTACCTAAATCTCAGTATATCGGCCACGGCAAAAAAATTAGGCTGCCGACTTTGCTCCTTAGCGAAGCTATTTGGTGCTAGAGGAATTCGACGACGTAGAATCCGCTCCTTCAACAAGCCACCAAAGTTGTTGGTGCTGCCGAGCAACATCCCTCATGTCGCGTTTGCCTACTGAACCGGAGACCTACTGAACCGCACTACCGTGTGCGACGTCTCTATCGCAGTTAAGTCGCCTCTCCGCAGCTGTTCGAGTGACATGGAAGATTAACGGCACCGCTAAACTATCCTGGATCAGACCTTTCATGTCGAGGTAGAGGAACGCTTCTGGAAAATAAAGCCGTCAAAGTGAACTCTCTTGTGATATAAATAATTAGGGTAGTAAGCCCCGGAGATCAGGTTATTCGACGAGGTCATTGCTCTTGCAATGTGCCTTCGAGTCAACTTAATAACAAAATTGTCCACTCGTAGGTTAGCCCTTTTGTACAAGACCTCACTAGAATAGAATTTTATCTACTCAGACACTGGTGTTCTGCATAAGCGAAGACAAGCCATAAGCCAAGCCTTCTTAAACACCCGAATCTTTTCCAAAAGACTTGCTCTCACGTTGAACCAAGGCCTATGCCTACGGCCGAATAAGGGCCATGTAGCAGATCACCTTTGCCCTCGCATCGAGTTGCCTGTTCTAAAACAGTCTCTTTGTAAGGGCAAAAGCACCTTTGGCTCTGGCCAGAGCAACATCTATATGTTTGTTAAAATAAAGATATTGATGTAGCCAGATCCCAAAGTATCTGACTACATTTCGACAAGCACGGGTTGTCCTTGTTGTCCCACGATCTGAAACTTTCGCCAAATATTTCTGGTATCCGCAGAGGCCCCAGGCAAAGCCGTCCTAAAAAGAATGGTTTCCGACTTCTGAAAGTTTATCCTCAACTTCCAGTCGTCGCAATATTGTTTAATTTTATCGAAGTCATGTTGCAAAAAAATGTTTATAACCTCAATCTTTGGACCTGATCTGTACGCGATTAAGTCGTCCGCGTACGCTATTGCATGGTGAAGTGAACCTATCAGATCACTTGTGTAAATGTTGAAAAGGATTGGCGAATTGACCGCACCTTGTTGCAGACCATTGTTAATGTTGAATGTGCCAATAGAAGTCACAACACCATTTTTCACGATGAACTGTCTAGCTGTTAGCATATTGAAAAGAATAAACAGCAGTGGTTTACTAATGCCCAGTCTGTTCAACTTGTAGAAGAATCCCTCTAGCCATACGGTATCGAAGGACTTCTCCAAATCAATCAGGCAGGCACCCGTGCAGTGTTTCTTGGCTTTGTTCCATTGGATATCAGAAACCAGTTTAGACGCGGCATGAATAACTTCATGCCCCGCCTTGAAACCGAATTGATTATCCGGTACTATATTTCTGTCTTCAACCCACTTAGTCAGGACTCTATTGATGACTTTTTCGAAAACCTTACTGATGTTTGGAAGAAGACTGATCGACCGGAGATTCGCCGGATTGGAGGTGTCTTTATCCCTTTTGGGGATGGGATGTACCACCGCAGTTTTCCATTGCGCTGGATAATGTGCATTATTCATTGCATTGTTAAACATATTGATATAAATGTCCACCGCTTCTAGTGGGAGATGTCGAAGCACAATGTTCGGTATTCCATCGGTTCCCACTGATTTCTAACTTCTAATTGTGTCGAAGGGTTATTCTCTTTCATTGGCGATGACATTATTTGCCGTATTCTTGTCACTGAACTGGGTGAAACTCGAGTTCTCGATTCGCCAGTTCACTATTCTATTTCGAAGGTAAAAATTATGCACAAGGACTCGATTTTCCAGGTCGTGATTCGGCTCAATGGTGTCGTTCGCCTTGTACACTTCCTGGAAAGTCACTCCTATAGCATCGACCTTCTCCTGCGGATCTTCGATCACAAAGAAATCGTCATCATCAATAGCCTCATTTGGATCTATGCCTGCTGTTAAGAGTATGCGTTCATTGTCTGTCGGTCGGGCGATTTGAAGACTTGAAATCTTGTCTTGATCTTTCCTCCGAAATATTTTATTTATTTTCGGGAACATATTCGGGTTGCTGGCGTTTACAGCCTGAATTTTGTTGTCCCAATTCAAACTTACAAAAGCCCTGTAATTTTCTTTTATTAATGTTTGGAGGTTTTTGATCGATGACTTTAAAGTTATAATCTCCGGGTTATGTCTGTCGGTATACTGCCTGTATAAAGTTTTTAGTCTTGACAGCAGTCTACTTTTATGTCGGTGCAGTGGGTCTATTGTTGAATTGCGGAACAAGTATTTGTTGTCAGTGCATTGATACCGAGGTATCGTTGTGTTTATGGATCGTTTAATTGTTTCGTCCATTAGTTTTAGATACCTGTCAATCTCCTCGTTTGACAGATTTCTGTTGGACGGTGAGTAGAGCGAATTCGAGGAGAGTGCTCTAGTCGGTGTCCTAGAGAAGTATGTCCGACGTAGTCTACTATAGTTGTAGGAATGCCTTTGAACGTACTCATCCAATTCCACAGTTTCGTTGGGAACGGTTATGTCGGTACTAAGAGCGCAATGGTCACTGTCATACACAAAAGTGCGAAGACAGTTCACAGTTTGTTTGTTCGTACCTGTCAGTTGTATTCGTGTGTCAAACAACAGGAGATCCAATTAGGAACCCTATCTGGGAAACGACGGACTATCCGTCGCCTTTAGTCCGAATCTATACATAACACTGTGTTGACCCCACCAATTGAATAGTAGGTTTCCTCTAGTGTTTGGTGTATTATTTCCCCAATCGCTATGGTTGACGTTAAAATCTCCGCCGATAATGAAATAGTTTTGCTCCAATTCCAGTCTCAGACAACGAAAAAGTGTCTCGAGATCTGAGATCAATAGGGTGGTTTGAGTAGTCTTAGATTCATAAACCGGCACCATGCATAACCGCTTTCCACTACGGAGAGGGATATACACGATGAATACTTCAAGCACTTGAAACGTACGCACTACACGACTGTATATTCTTTCAAAACGTATACTTTTTCTTACGAAGATTGCAACGCCTCCTCCTTATATGGAGTTAGGTCGATTTCTTCGCATAATTTTGTACCTTCTGTGCCTCATTTTGTGTCTTTTGGTTAGCTTAGTTTCGCAAACCAAAAGCACATCAGGGGCTTGGTCTTTAAGCAACTCGAACAGTGTCGCTCTTCGCTCAATCGTAATCAGTGAATTAACATTCACTGTAAGGGCCTTCAGGGTTTGCTCCGCCATGTACGTACCCATTACGACTGGAGGTGCTTTGGGCTTGGCAACAGCGCGTAGATCTAATCCACGCGCGCAGCTTGTTCTATACGCTGGGGCCTGAGAAGTTGCCCTCACTTGCTGTGCCATATTCCCCCCACCTGCCGCCATTTTGGCGTAGGAAACCTGGGGAGTAACAACTGGTGTTTGTATTTGAACCGGTGGACGCTTAACTTCCACCTTTTGCTGCCGAGCCAGATTTACTCTTTTTATGTACTGCAATTTGAGATAACCCCGATTATTTGCGGTGTGTCCCGTATTCTTACATAAAACGCAAGAGAGTTGACTTTTTCCGACGCTCCATTCGTTCCCAGAGCGCATTCTTCTGATTTGTGGTTCCTACTGCACTTGACGCATCGAGGCTGCATTTCGCAGTTCGACGCGGCGTGCCCAAACCTTTGCCGCGAACTCATTGCAAAATGTTATCGCTCCGTTTTAATTTTTCCCAGTGTACAACCTGGTAGTCTAGGACTTTGATACTCCTTAGACCATCCAGTTTGCTATCGGGAGTTAGCTGAACCAGGAAGAACTGTAGTTTCTGTTTCTCCCTTTTGGCTCTGGCTGTGGTGAACGGCTTGACCCTTACGAACTTGAGCTCTTCGCACTCTTTCTCTTTGAGCAGTGCGAGGAGATCCTCGTGATCAGTTGACGGTTCTATCCCCCTCAGCAGCATTGTTTGCAGCTTTTCCCTCTTCGGGGTGATGGAGAAGAACTCCGTCGTCGAATCCTTTAACAAGCTTTTTATTTTATTATAGCGCTCCACTGTGTCGGAGTGGATCGCATGCCTATCATAACTTAATCTTTTGATAAAAAAGTGATTGCCTATGACCGACTTACATAGATCAATGGTTTCTTTTAACTCCAGTTTGTAAGTATTGATCGGGGGTATCCTTTGTTTAGCACGGTGTTGTTTTTGTTGCTGTTGAAGCTGCTGCTCTCGCTGTTGTTGCTGCTGCTGTTGTTGTTTATTATTTTGGTCAAATTGACTTTTTTGCTTTGGCTGCATTTGTTTGGTCGTTTGAATTTGTGCTATTTTTTGTAGCTTTTGTTGTTGGTGTACAGTTTGACTCTTTTGTTGTTGCTTACTCTCGCTGGTGTTTTTTTATTACTGAGAGCCAAGGAGCTGTTGATGTTGCTCCTTCTCTCTTCTTGCCATTTGTTTGGCCTTTATTGTTCGTACTTTTTGTTGAAGCTCTTTAATGCTGCTTAAAAGTTTCAACCTCATCCTCTTCATCCTCTGACTCAGAAGATGCGATGATATTTTTACCCATATAGTTGCCTTCTCCACCAACAGACCCGTATGGATTATCGTGTTTGCCAGCTGCCGCCCTCTTTATCATTGTTGGAGCCTCTTCACTTGCTCTACTAGGCAGCTTTTTGGGAGAGGTTCAAAGAGAAGGGCGCTTTGCTGATTTCGAAGTTGGTTTCAACATCCTCCTCCTCTTTATCGTCACTGCCAATGTTGCTGTTTTTGTTGTTGTTGTTGATGTAGATGCTTTCTTTTGAAGTGGCTTAACGGCCTGATTATCAGATGACATCGCGCCATCCTCTAATCCCGCTATTGACATAGCAGACCGCTCACTGCCACTCATCGTTCGATCACACTTCATACTTATATTATGTTGTATTATTGTCTTTTGAAACACTTACAAAAATAAAAATGGACAAAGGTTTTTTTGGGGACTCGAACCCACGACACGGGAAACAGTGTTGTCAATTGAAAATTCTCCGCGTCTAAAACTTCACTCTATAAACATTTGAATAGATAACATCTTTTCGTTTATTATACGATCATTCTACAGAAACGATTTCTATAACATATATAATTTAGGAAAGGCTATTTTATGTAGACGTGTAATGCCTACTATTTTTATATAAGGTAAATATGACTGCTTAAGATACATTTAAGATACAGTATAATTAAGAATTTAGTAATAAGGTTGAAAACCAAATTCAAGTTGTATAAGAAGCTTCCCCTTCAAATCCGCCACCGAAGGACAGGGCAATAGAGGAAGACTGAGACTCAAATGGCGCACGCAAGTAGAAGGGAACGTCAGCCAACTTAGCGTACGAAACTAGAGGCAGCTGGCAATAGATCGATCTGGCTAGAGACGCTTTTTGGCTGAGGCCCATGTCCCTACCAGACTGTAGCGCCACCTAAACTAGGTTACTAAGTATAAGTGCTTCTTACCTAAGGTTGTTTAAAGGGTATCTGACGGCTAAAAGGCTAAATCAAACGTAAGTGAAAGGTAGTTTATCAACTTCAATTAACAACACAACCTGTACAGGAAGATAGCGTGGCGGCAGCATTAAAAGAGTTCCATAGAGTTCCAATAGTGTTGTTATTGATTGTGATATTGAATTGACATCTGTTCAAAATAAAAAGTCAATTAGTTTTCTTTCCTGCATAGGGGCAAATTAAATCTAACTTTTTGTATATTACATATTGAAAATAAACAATTTGTAAATAAAAGCAATAATATTATAATTCATTTGCAACAGTGGTGGTCCATACGTACTTGGAAGTTTATGTACACGAAGACCTAGGAGTAGACGCTGCAAATGCATCCAATGCATTTTTAATTTATTAATTCATTAATTTTTACTTGCTATGCAAACAAACGCTTAAAATTTTATTAATTAACTTAAAATTACCTTAAAGTAACTTACTGGCTCCTTGCGGACACTCTAAGTTAAACATAATTCTTAATCTACCTGTCTTTCGACGTTCCCTGCAGTACTATTTTAATTGTTACACTAATTTAAAACTAAAAACTAAGAAAATAAATTTTATTAAGTAATAAACTTAGACATTTACTATTTAACTTATTATAAAACTTATAAACTAAAACTTACAGACTTCTTAATAATAAATCCTAAACCTACTTAGACTACTTAAGGACTATTTCTTTTTTTTGGTGTGGATTACCCATCTCTGTTGTTTTTTATTATTTATGTTTTCTTTATATATTTTTTAAATTTTTATTTTTATTTTCAGTTTTTATAATTTTTTTTTTAATTTTTGTTCTTAAAACTTCCTTAACCCTACCTACACCTATGTAAGCCGGCCATGTCTAAAAAATAGGCAGACCCGATCTGCTCCCTATCGAAGCTATTTAGTACTAGAGGAGGCAATCCCAAACCATTTTGGGCAAGAGACCTCTTTTCCAAAATGAACAAAAACCTTCGACCCTCATAGGCGAATTACTTTAAATATCCTATCTCTAGTTTTTTTTCTTTTGATACAAAATACTCGTACTAACCAATTTAAATTTTTTGAAGTTGGTTAAGTGAGTAAACTTGACATACGAGTAATTTTCTCATCAAAATTTAGCAAAATAAATAGACATAAAATTGAGTAAGTATCAAGTGTAATTAATAATTATTAATACAAAATAAGTAAAAATACTTAAGCAGGTAATTTCAAACGGTTTCTTTGTCTTATCAAAATGTTTGTAACCACACTGAAGTCTTTTTCGACTAAGTATGATAATTGAAAAACAATAAGGTATTTTCCATTTCTGATAGCCTTGTTTAAAATGCTGGTTAAGCTCCTCGTCTGTGCTGATGGCAATCAACTCTTCTTGGATTATCACATTGGCTCCTTTCATGGCTATAATATTGTACGGATTTATTATCCATTGAGGAATTTGTAAATTTAAGAAAACCTCAAACATTTTAGTAAAATCCTTGTGTAATGCCTCCAAGTGAAAAACAAAATAAACATCTTCTTGAAGCATTTCTGGTAATTTTGACAAATACGGAAACTCTGAATATTCTTTTCTGCTTGAATTTTTTTTTATAAAGGATGAGTTTACCCACAAAGCCCGATATTATTGATTTTGGTTGAATTAAGTTGAGATCGTAACCCTACAGCACCAAATTAACTTTGTTGAACAAACCAAAGATATCATTCAAGTAATAAATATCTGTTTTACAATTGTTCAGATTTTCTTTCAAATTCGGATCTTTAACTTGTAAAAACTCCAACACAGATTTAAAAATAGGTGAAAATATTGCTAAGCAAGGGCCCCTTGATAGCCAGCGAACTTCAGTGTGCAGAAGTAACCGAGTAAAGACTTCATCGTTTTCCTCACATAGCTGAACAAATAACCGAGAGTTCAAAGAACTGCTTTGAATCTTGTTGACAGCATTTATAACATATTGCAAAGGCTGATGCAATCTAGATTTTTTGCTACTAAATGCTGTGTGTGAATTACGCAGTGAATGACCAGTGCCTCAGGCAGTTGTCGCTTAAATGGGACTATAAAACCACTTATGCACGCCTATCGACTTGTTGAGGTTTTAAAAAGTACAACAATGATACTTCCTACTAAAGTATTAGTCATTCTTATAACAAGTTCGTGCACGTAATACAAGATTTCAAATAAGAACTTGTGCTAATTAATAGGGGTCGGTTTTTAGACGTCGTGGACCCCCAAAATCAGTTTTTGTCTATGTTGACTCCTGTGTCTATATCGACCACTTTGTTATGTGCCTTCGAATCAACTTAATAACAAAATTGCCCGCTCTTATTATGTTCGCCCTATTGTACAAAACCCTACTAGGATAGAATTTTATGTACTCAAACTCTGGTGTTCTATATATGCGAAGACAAACCCTCTCAAACACCCGAATCTTTCCAAAACACTTGCTCTCACCACTTCACTACCACTTGGCCAAGGTCACCCACATACTGGTGAACAGAGTCTTAGTAAAAATCCCACCATTTGGTTTGCCCAAGTCAAAGCACAATCTTGGATTACAGGTATTACAGCTGACCACACAATATTTCACACGGTCTTCGCACCCACCAAGTCGAACATCATTTCTCAGACGACAAATGCTTAATACCGCATCCAGCACCCAGCGGCAAGTACGACCATCTCAAATTTTCTCGGTGATAGATTTACAGCGCGCTTATTATCAGATAACGATACAGATACAACATGGGTGGCCGTGGCTTAGGTGGTAGTGAACAGAGAGCTGCATTGAGTATGAGCGATCATGATCGATCAGCTTTGCTAAAAATTCAATCAAATCAACTCAGCGCCTAGCAGTTAGATGTTTCGATCGAGTTGTGCACATAAAACGAAAATTTTATAATCAAACATGCAACAGCCAGAATTGTATGTTCGCAATCGGGCAGCTCACGCGATTGCTTTGTGTGATGAACAACGAATGATTGTTCCGAACGAGACTATCGACCCGAACAATGCATGAATGTTTTGATTTTGAGAGCAAGAGCACTGGATCGAAGTTGACCGAAACAAAGAAGCTCGATTTAATGAAGTAAAATATGTATGTACACAATGTATTTATGGATATGTACACACATATTTCTTTTATTTAAAACCAAAATAGATTGAGTGGCACAGCATTTACAAACATATTTATTAATTTTGGCAAATTTTGTGCGTGCACGAGTAGACCGTAGCTCGGGTGTCATCAGCGACCCGAACACACGCGAACAGTTCGATCATGCTAGTCGATTGCGAATAGTATGGTTGATCATTGCTTGTTGCTAAACAAAAACGCACGATCAGATACGATCATGTATGATTTTCGATTTTGTGATTGGAACTGAATGTTTGCTTTGAGCTCATGCTCAATCGATCGCTCTTTGTCGCTTAACGAAAGTGGTAAAATCATAATGAGTACGAGTCAATGTTCGAGTGTGATCGAACATTTATTACTCGTTGCAGCTCTCTGGTAGTGAACTGGCTTCCAAGGTTCGGTGTTCGAATCCCAGCCGCACACGAAAGACTTGCATTTTTTCTTTCAACAAAAATCAAGTAATATCTGTAGTTGACTCGAATACAACAACAAGTCAGCTCTCACTAACAATTTAGTCTCCCCATTAAATGTTGGATACCACCCATGGAGCAAAATAATCACTGAGCATAAACATTTTTCTTCTCTCTCTGTCCAATTTCCAAAAAAAAATTAACATATCCAGAGGCATTATACGAGTGCTGCGAAATAAGATTAAGTGTGTCTTAGAGTGGAAAGCACTAGGATCTGACTGCGACTTCGTATTTTACATATCTTAAATTGTGGCATAGGTTGGGACTCATTATATAGATACGTAGTAAACGCACTTCGCTGCAGGAACTATATAAGTGAAGAAACAAATTGCAATATCTTTTACTTAAATTTGTAGTTTATATAATTTAAATACACCTATGTATATACAAATGAACATTTTAAAGATAAATTTGTAATTTATATACATTTAAATACACTTATATACAAATGAGCATTTTAAAGATAAAGAAGAGGCAAGCTATTTTCTCAGCTTTCTCTAATATGGACACCAATAACTCAGAGATAAAACGATGTCAAGCTCATGGGACGGTTTGATTAGGTATCACACTTGGGTTGTTGCCTGGTTAGGAAATAAATACTAGGTTTTCCTCCCTCCAAATACGATAAGACATGTCAATGTTGAAACATGCTTGGAAGTTTATTTAAACCAACCCTGAACGCGGTTACTTTGCGGTCGCGTCTGATTGTGATTGAGTAACCTTTTGAGTCGTTCTGCAGTCGGAAGTTTTTCCAGCTTCTCGCATTCGGCACGCCAGGAGGCTCTCTTTGGTCTTCGCAACTCTTGGTTTTGAAACGTTTAAAGTGATCTGTATTGTTCTCAATTTCCGGTGCGTTTAGCGCTGTTGAAAAGTTTTCTCAGTCTTTTTCTAATAATTCCAAGGTTTCATTTCATCATGGTACGCACCATTTTAACACAGATTGTCTTACTGTACAGCTATTTTTGAAAGAGGAGAGGATGATGTTATTGAGCTGGGAAAGCTGGAGGAAAAGAGAGAGAGACTTTCTCTCTTATGGGCTTTCCAAAAGTGGGTTTATTACCTTTTTTGGCATAACTAAAATGGCATACCTCTTTTGTTTTCACCACGGCTACCCTGAATCGCGTTATGGGCGTTACCGTTGCACCCTACGATAAAATGTACTTTCTTGTTCTCGCAGTACCGGGCAAGTTCCTGTTCTGATGTGGAAGCCAATTCATTCGTGCCCCCAGCAAAGTACGCATATCAATTTATGCAGTTCCGCGCCATTGTGGCGTTCGATTAGTACCGACACCAGGTCCCTGGTTACGAAACGTGGAATGAGAAAGAATTTTAATTTTGTTCGAAATAGAAAGGTCTAAAAATAATTTTGTCAAAAACTATCTCTCTAATTTTACTTGATAAACTAAAGATTTTAGCATTGTTTGCCCATGGCTCTTGGATAAGTCGTAAAGCGATGTTCTCTCCATCCATGTTAGCATATATTTTTTCATTTACGATTTCCCACGAGCAGACGGAATAAACTGTCGCCTGTGATCTACCCGTATAAGCACAGGAAGGCTATCTTTAAGTCGGAGGTCGCCTGGTATCAGGAGCTAACCACTGAGTCTGTCCCCACTGGAGCCCCCCTCCTCTTTTAGCCGGGCTTGGAACCGGCGGAATGCTTGATTGGCAGTTGCATATAAGCATCCAAGCGGAGTTGAGTTTAAGGCTAGTGTGAAGTTTAGTTGTCGTTGGAGAGACTTTGATTTAATGAGCTTAATTGCGATTTGTTGTTTTTTGTACGAGAAAAGATTGATTTACACGTGTCATAGAAGGTCTAAGTGATTTATCTCTTAATTGAAAGATTGCTTTTGCACCATTCCGTGATGTTGTTTAAATCTAGTTACAGTGAAAAGCAATCCTCAATACTTTTAACGGCTCCAAATAAATTTAGATCGTTGGCAAACAATAAACACTGTCCATATTTAACATTTATCACGATATCACGAATAACGATGACGAACAGAAGCAGGCCCAAATGGCTCTCTTGTGGAGCACCAGAGCTACATTTAATTTCTTTGAATACGAAGTTAACTTGGTTCCTTTTCTCAATTTGTTTCAGAACAAAGGACGAAAATAGTGCAAGGTTTGCGGTAAAGATCGACCAGCGACAAAACTATGCTGTTCATCCGGCAGATACTCTTTTATAAGAAATTCAATTATATATATATAATAATGCTTTCAAATAACTTAGGGATTGCGGAAAGCTTACAAATTCCTCTGTAATTCTCAACATTGCTTCTGTTCCCTGACTTATGGATAGGAACTAAAAAGGATTTCTTCCAAACTTCAAGAAACTCACCTTCCGAGAGGGAACGGTTGAAAATTTGAAGCAGGGAAACGGAAAGCCAACCGCTACATTTATTGAGTAGGATGGCAGGAATACCGTCTGAACCACTGCTTAAGGTAGGTTTTAATGCCTGAAGAGCGATGGAAACATCGTGATGGCTTAGAGTCAAAGATCCGAAATCGGCTCAACTAGAGGAACTAATGGGAATTGTCCTAATTTGATAATGGCATGTGTATACGGACTGAAAAAAATTTGCAAAAATGTTCAATAGTAGATTCAATATTTTCCGATTCACGGTTTCTAAAATGCATTGAGTTCGGAATCCCCTTAGACTTCCTTTTTGAATTGATAAAAAACCAAAACGTTTTACTATCAGATTTAATATTATGTTCAGCAGACATGATACTCGTATAATTTTTGAAGAGAAATTTGTTAAGAACATTAAAATATTTACGAAGTTTAATATATTTATTATATTTACCATATATTTCTGACTGCGAATTAGTTTTTCCAAATGTTTTAAAAGCTTAATTTTTTTGATTTTTTAGATTTCCTAACTGTCTATTATGCCAACAATGTTTATTGGAATTTCGGTAGGATGGGAGCGGTAAAAATCTTTAAAAGCCGTCGGTCAGCATTTCAATGAAGCTTTCATACACAAAAAAGAAACACTGTGGCCGTGGCAGCCCGGTATGGGCCATGGCCTAGCTTCTTAACACTCATTTGTGTTGCTCATGTTGTCAGTTTTGTCACATCTGAGCGGGGCCTACGGTTTATCGCCGATTCCGAACGGCACTCCTTAGAAGCTTTTTCGTAGGCAATTTTACTTTCGGGAGTTTGCCATTGCCCGCCGAAAGGGTGATGAAAAATTGTTGGTGACCCAGCCAGGAATCGAACCCAGACTATCTGCTTGATAGTCCAATGAGCAAACTATAACGCCATCGCCATAATCCAAATAATATTACTAAGATTAAAATCACAGAAAACTGCTTAGTTGTCGGATTCGGTACAGCGATTATTAATATTGTAATATTTCGGCTAGGGTTCGAAATGATAAAACAAAAATTGGACCGATTTCCAAATGTTTGTTTTGCAAAGCAACATATTTTCATGTAGCTTTAACCTGTGTGCTGCAAAATAAATAACATTTTCCTCAGTGACAGACGATAAATGTGAAGAAATTTCAGCTTATGAACGGCAGACAACATAGCAACGGCTGTTACTTCAGCAGCTGTTCCATGTAGATTACGAGTACGCTGACCTCTGCTTTTCTTTTTTTCACTACTTGCTTCCAGACATTAGCATTTGATGAGTTGCTGTTGTCATCGGAAACGGCTGATGGCTGATGTGCAATTGGAAGAGGTGAGTTTGGCGGTGCCACTGAAGGGGGAGGACCTGCTGTCATAGATGATAATGATGAAGAAGTAGGGGATGCGTGTGAGGCAACTGCTGTCGTAGATGATGATGAAGATGGAGCGATCGACGCGGGAGGAGGAAACGCGATTTGTTGGTGCAAGTTTGAAGTGCATGGATTAGAATTTGATACGAGCACATTCTCTTTGACGGAAGAGTTACGAGAATGACGTAATGTTGATTTAATTATTGCAACCTATTAGAGAAAGAATGGAGCCACTCACGCATCCACAACTAGCGCATCGCCACATAAGATTTTTGTCAACTTCCAAGGCAAAATAGAATTGACTGAGATGGAAACACATTTCTTATGAAAAATCTGGCCGCAAAGACCATCACACTTAATAAAATTATCTCGAAGTAATCTTAGATTGCAGATAGAACACTTTCCAGACATTGTTTAAATAAAGTTAGACAGGATTTGAAAATTTGAAGGGGGTATTCACACTGGAGATAGAATGATACACGTCCGATTGCGATGACTGTTAAACAGAAGATATGTCACAACATATTGTGGTTTATATGTAATTAAATCAAGAATCCAATGTTGCATAACAAATGTGGTATAAATACAGGATGAGAAACAGCAGAAGTTAAGTTGATTTCTGGAAAACGATAGAGAAGGAGCTAAGTCTTAATATTGAAAGATAAGAGATTTGAATTGTGAAATAGTAGTGAAATGGGATGTGAATTGATTGAAAGTTGTTTTTAATAAATAGAGTATTTTGAAACAGAATAACGATTTATCATTTCGAAACCTAGCCGAAATATTACATTGGTGTCAGAAGTGGGATAAAACTTATTCTGAGTGAGAATGAGTGAGAAGGAAAAAATGCCCCGTACATTGCTACAGCTTAGTAGTAGCTGAAAATTGAGCTTCGCTGCTGGAGTGAAAAGTGATTTGATTCTTCGGCTACAAGAAGCGATCGAAAAAGATGGAAAAGATCCAAAATCCATTTCATTCGACGTAGATGAGGAGCTTGTGAGCACAGGGGTTGACATGTCTCTCATACTGGAATTGCGCCTTGGATTAAATTCTAAGTTAGAAGAATAAAGAGAAAGTATGGATTCTAAGTTTGAAGAACAGAAGAATTGCATTGTTGCTGCACAGAAAGACACTGTTGAAGAGATCAAGAATTCTCTAGAAGCGAAATTCGAAATAATGGGTCAAAAATTGAATATGCACGACGCACAATTCGTGAAAGTCGAGGAACAGTTCGAGAAGGTTGAAAACAATATTGAGAATCTTGCTAAAGAACTAGAGAGAGTGAAGAAACAGAAGGCCCGAGAAATTTCTACAGACTGCCCTAGAAAGAAAGAGATGCAACCGCCTGTTTTTGATGGCCAAACATCGTGGCCAATATATAGAAGACAATTTGAAGCAGCAGAACAACTGGGACGACGAGGAAAAGTAGATTGCGCTAACGCGGGCACTGAGCGGTAAAGCTGCGGAACTGCTGCAAACTTTCTTAGAAGATAAACAACGCAACTCCGACGCCTTGGTTAAAGCCATTGAAATACGCTTCGGAGATGACCATATGCAGCACGTATACAGAGTCCAACTGCGCAGCAGAGTCCAGAAGAGGGGAGAAACACTTCAGCAGTTGCAGGCCGATATCGAACGATTGGCGCATTTGTCTTATCGTAATGCCGGAGAAGACCTTATCAACGAAATAGCTGTAGAGGCGTTTACCCAAGCGATTGAAGATAGGCAGTTGCAAATGGCTGGAAAACGAACCCTCCCTGAGGCTCTGGCATTTGCCCTGAAGATGAAAGCCGCCGACCAAGCATCTCAAAGAATCCACTGCGTTAGAAAAGTGACAGCCGTGGAATGCTCATGCCAACGAACAGATGTTGTGGAGCGGAACATTGCGCGTGCAGTACAAGTCTGTTGCTGGAACTGCAACAAAATAGGACGTCTTCAGCGGCTCCATTCAAACAACGCAGTTGTCCACAATGCGCTGCTAGGCGGGGAAACAACTATACTGCAAGCAGCGCATAATCAAGTCAACAGGCGGGAATACGTGTAAGGACTAACTTCGAGGGGCAGAAGTTGGTTTCTGGAATTGAAACCCCCAAGATCAAAATCCAAGTCTCCCAAACAAAACGTTTTATCATTTCGAACCCTAGCCGAAATATTACAATAACGTTATTCTGTTTCTAAAAACACTCTATTTATTATTATTTAAATACAACTTTCAATTAATTCACAAACAATTTCACTTCTATTTCACAATTCAAATCTCTTATCTTTCACTTAGTAAGACTTAGGTCCTTTTCCATCGCTTTCCAAAAATCAACTTATCGTCCGCAGTTTCTCATCCTGTATTTATACCACATTTGTCGGGTTCTAGTTCTTTCTGGTAACTTCTGGTTTGAAACTGGGGTAATAACTGAACTCTCCAACGTGGAGAGTTTGTATGATCCTAAAACTATGCAACACTGGATCCTTGATTTAATCACATATATACCACAATATCCCCCTCTTAAACTTGTTCGTCCCGTACAAACTCTTCGAACAACTGCGTTCTTTAAGTGGAGCCCAGCACTGACGCTGCAGATGTCCTATTTTGTTGCAGTTCCAGCAACGGACTTGTCCTCCACGCACACTGTTCCGCTCCACGACGTCTGCTCGTTGGCATGACCATTCCACGGCTGCCTCTTCTCTCACGCGGTGGATTTCTTGAGATGCGTGGTCGGCAGCTTTCATCGTCGGGGCAAATGCTAGGGCCTCAGGGAGGGTTCGTGTTCCAGACATTCTTACAGCCATTTGCATCTGCCTATCTTCAATCGCTTGGGTAAACGCCTCTACAGCCATTTCGTTGATAATGTCTTCTCCGGCATTAGGATAAGATAAATGCGCCAACCGTTCGATATCGGCCTGCAACTGCTGAAGTGTTTCTCCCCTCTTCTGGATTCTGCTGCGCAGTTGGACTCTGTATACTTGTTGCATATGGTCATCTCCGAACCGCATTTCTATGGCTTTAACCAAAGCGTCGTAGTTGAATTGTTTATCTTCTGAGATGGTTTGCAGCAATTCCGCAGCTGTACCTCTCAGTGCCAGCGTTAGCGCAATCGACTTTTCTCCGTCGTCCCAGTTGTTGGTCATGGCAGCTGCTTCAAATTGTCTTCTATATATTGGCCACGATGTTTCGCCATCGAAAACAGGCGGTTGCATCTCTTTCCTTCTAGGGCTGTCTGTAGAAATTTCTCGGACCTTCTGTTTCTTCACTCTCTTTAGTTCTTTAGCAAGATTCTCAATATTGTTTTCAACCTTCCCGAACTGTTCCTCGACTTTCACGAGCTGTTCCTGGAATTCGGTTCCAACCTTTGCGAGTTTTGCCTCGTGCATATTTAATTTTTGATCGATTATTTCGAATTTCGCATCTAGAGAATTCTTGAACTCTTCAACAGTGTCTTTCTGCGCGGCAACAATGGAATTCTTCTGTTCTTCTAACTTAGAATCCATACTTCTCCTTTGTTCTTCAAACTTAGAATCCATACTTCTCCTTTGTTCTTCTGAGGAATTCTTCTGTTCTTCAAACTTAGAATCCATACTTCTCCTTTGCTCTTCTAAAGAATTCTTCTGTTCTTCAAATTTAGAATTCAATCCAAGGAGTAATTCCATCATAACGGCCATGTCAACTCCTGTGCTCACATGTTCTTCTTCTACGTCGAACAAAATGGATTTCGGATCTTTTCCATGTTTTTCGATCCCTTCTTGTAGCCGAAGAATCAAATCACTTTTCCCTCCAGCTGCGGAGAGATTCCGCTTCTCTAGGTCAATTTTCAGCTGGGGTATACTTAGCTCCAGCAATGTACATGCCTTTTTTTTTTTTTCACAGCACTCAGAATAAGTTTTATCCCACTTCTGACACCAATGTAATATTTCGGCTAGGGTTCGAAATGATAAAACGTTATTCTGTTTCTTAAAACACTCTATTTATTATTATTTAAATACAACTTTCAATTAATTCACAAACAACTTCACTTCTATTTCACAATTCAAATCTCTTATCTTTCACTTAGTAAGACTTAGGTCCTTTTCCATCGCTTTCCAAAAATCAACTTGTCGTCCGCAGTTTCTCATCCTGTATTTATACCACATTTGTCGGGTTCTAGTTCTTTCTGGTAACTTCTGGTTTGAAACTGTTGAAATAACTGAACTCTCCAACGTGGAGAGTTTGTATGATCCTAAAACTATGCAACACTGGATCCTTGATTTAATCACATATATACCATAATATTTATTAGCATATCGTGTTTTTTTGCAAATCCGCTATCTGCTTAAAAAGTAATTTGGAAGTAATTTTCAACAATAGCATAGCGATCAACGCTAAGTCAATTTATATCCGCTTTCTATTAAGCGGATATAAAACAGTATTTTCAAATCATATTTTCTTTGTTTCGGATGAACTAGCAAAACTGTCAAACATTCGCCTACAAAATTTTTGCAAAACAATTTAAGTTTGTTTACCAACCGACAGATGAGCCACCACTAAATGCCATAGAGATGTCTGCGCTACCAAGTTTTTATGATGAGCTCTTATGCGGGGATGGATCGTTTTTTTTTGCGAAGATAGCAAAGATGCGTGCAAAAAAACACAGCTAATGTTTTCATCAAACTTAACATGTGTTCAAGCACTTTAAGTGTAGTCATATCCACTTCAGTGTTAAGTTCTTTAAAAATAAGTATGGACACGTTGAAACATATGTCACTTTTTGAACAAATCAAATGTAAGTACTGCAAAATCATCCAAATGTTGATAGTTAATGCCGATTTGGTTCTGATACTGATATTGATGCCAAAATCACACACTTATTTTATCTGCACCAGGCGCGCGATGACAAATCGATGAATAAGAATCTAATTTACTTAATCTTTTTAACGGCACCGATATTTCCATCTCCGATTATGTTGACCCTAAAATCGGCATAGCGCTCTATAAACATTTTTCATTGAACATCGATTTTGAAAATAAATTTCTTTTATATGGTGATTTGCCGAACAATGCTGAATAAAAATATGGGTACAGTTTTCAAATCAAATCGCCACAATTCACTTAAGGGGACTTAAGAATACATTTTCTCCAAAAAGTACTGGCAATTCTGAAAAAAAATATATAATTTACTTTATTTCAATAATACTCGTATTTTGGCATCTTCAAAATGGGCTCCATTTGCTATTACAAACTAACGTCTTCGTTTTTCTTATGTTCCTTCCACGAATTGTGGTTTATGGTTTCAATAGAGTCAAAACGGATACCGGGAGTAAAAGGAGGTCACACTGAGTCAGATCTGGAAAATACGGTGGTTGATCAGTAGCTTTTATTAAGTTTTTGGCCTTATTGTCAGCACTGGTTTTTTAAAAAAATTATCTCTTTTCTAACAAATCGTGCAGCGGCGCGTTTCATGTCTAAAATATCCACAAGATTTGTGAGAGGTACCTATTAAGATTGCGGACTATCCCTCTTAAGATGAAATGGAAACAATATAAAACAATTTTCTTTACTTTTTCGATATGTATTTTTAAAGGTTGATGATATCGAAGGATGTCCAGAACGACCCACGTCCCTAGGACTCATTGAGTGCTTTTCATGACTGATTCTCCCTAGGCTTTTCTCTTAAAATTTTAAAGAGTCAGTACACGAAAATCCGTTTGGTTGGTTGATGTGAAGCTCCCCCCGATTAAGATTCCTACATTCACGAGTTCCTTTCAAATGTGGTCGGAATTTAAAGGTTTATTTGAAAGCTTGGTAGGCAAAAATTCTTCCTTATCTCATGTTCTGAAGTTGCATTATTTGAAGGCTAATTTAAGCAGTGGAGCCGAACGGTTGCTTCGAAACACTTCCATCACTGATGGCAACTTTGGCAGCATTGGCAACGTTAGTGAAGCGGTATCAAAATCTACGTTTACTGAAGGACAACCAGTTTAAATTACTGTTTGATCAACCTAAACTATCTAAGGAATCAGCAGATGATATAAAATCACTTTTAGATACCACAATTGAGGCCAAGCAATCTCTCGAAAATCTCGGAGTCACTGTAGATTCGTGGGAAGACGTTTTAATTTTCCACACTGTACAAAAACTTCCGATCACCACTCGAGGTCAGTGGGAATCGCATATTTCGTCTTATGCAAATTATCCTTCGTTCAACATCATAGAGGAATTCTTGCTCATGAGGTCAAGAACATTAGAAATCCTAGGACAATCCTCACCAAACCCCCCTCAATCAAAATCAAAGCAATTTAGCTCAGTCACAGTTCGTACGCACAATTCCATAATTTCGAAATGTCAGATGTGTCAGGGTCTGCATTCAATTAGGAAGTGTTACAAATTTAAGGCATAAGCTCCACAGAGAAAAAGAGACATTGTCAAAAGGCATAAACTGTGCATCCACTGCCTGTCACACTAGCATGCCACGCAAAACTGTACAAGCATTTTTAATTGTTCTGCGTGCAAACAAAGGCATCATTCGATGCTGAACGAAAGCGATCCAGCTAACAAGAACGCAATGCGTGCCAACAATTCAACTTCAGCGTTGGTTACTCAGCCTGCTTTCAACCTGTCTCCACTACGGTTCAATCTTCACAGTCTGAATTTTTAGAAGATTCTACCTCCTCCAACAAAAAAGCTGCAGTACACAATACGTACTCATCCAAGAACAGTCAGTCAAAGGCTGTCCTTTTGGCCACTGCGCTTATCAAGGTTGTTCCAGCTGTGGGCCAACCGCTGTTGCTGCGGGCCTTAATTGATCCAGGATCAGAGGCATCATTCATCTCGGAATGGGGGAAACCAACAACGGCGTTTCCAGATCTCAGGTTTCGCTCACCATCCGTTCAAACGCTAACGACAATTTCACCTTACAGCTAAATAAGTTGGTTCTACACAAGCTAACAGCATTCCTCCCTATGCACAACATTCTCTGGGCTAACTGGATGCACCTCCCGAACATTCAACTTGCCGACCCCACCTTTTATAAACCAAACAAAATCGATGTCATACTGGGGAGCGACATATATCCATTTATTTTACTCGACGGTGTTGTCAAAGGAGAACCAGGTACACCTATGGCTCAACGAACAGAACTCGGATGGATTCTCTCTGGTTGTACATCTGCTGGGGACTAAGAAACGGTGCCATCTTTGCGCATTATGAAGAAGACGTCCGACGGCACATCACAAGACGACGTTTTTGACCGCATCGCCCGCTTTAGGAAACATAAGATAGGGTTTGTAGTGGACATCAACAAAATGTATTGACAGATCTGGGTTCCATTTGAAGACTCTGTTTACCAACTAGTTTTGTGGAGAGATGCGGAAGGAGAGGAAGTAGAAACATATCGCCTCAACAAAATGACATTTGGCACAGCCGCTGCACCGTATTTGGCAGTTCGCACACTCCAAAAACTTGCTGCAGATGAGTGAGCGAGAATTGCATCAGACATTGCTAAAAAACACTTTTACGTGGACGATGTGATTCATGGAGCTGACTCTGTAGAGGAAGCCTTAGAGATACAACGCCAGCTCACAACAATATTGAGGCTTGGAGGGTTCCCTTTGCGAAAATGGATGAAGATAAAGAGGTTCAGTTACCGCTGTCATTTGAGAAAGACAACGCAATAAAGACTTTAGGTATCCTGTGGCATCTTGGGAAGGATACCTTTTCTTTCAGAGTAAGTCCATCGGACGCAAAGACGACAACGAAACGAACAATTTTAGCAGATATCGCTCGGCTGTATGATCCAATGGGATGGATCTCTCCTTGCGTGGTCATAGGTAAAATGTTGATGCAAGAAATCTGAAAGGAACATCAACCATGGGACAGCAAACTTCCAACGTCAATCATTTCAACATGTTTAAAGACGAACTAACCGCCCTTAATAATATAGAGATTCCTCGCTGGATAAATGTGACGAAGGAATCAGACCTCGAAATCCATGGGTTCTGCGATGCCTCCGAAAAGGCGTATGCTGCAGCTGTTTATCTTCGAGTCATCACTGGAAATGGATCACAAACGAGTCTTCTTGCATGCAAAACACGAGTCGCATCCCTAAAGACAATATCGCTGGCACGCTTTGAGCTATGTGGAGCTCTGCTGCTAGCACACCTGCTAGTTCACACCAAAGAAATTATGAAACTCAGCAATGCCAAGATATTTGCTTGGTGTGACTCGCAAATCACCCTCGCTTGGATCAAATCAGTTCCATACAACAGAACCACCTTTGTTGCCAACAGGGTGGCTAAAATCCAGGAGCTCAAAAATCCCAAGTGCTGGAGTTACGTCGCATCTAAGGACAATCCGGCGGACATCGCTTCAAGAGGACTTTCACCTAAGGATCTGAGCTATCATAAAGAATGGTACCAAGGGCCAGAATTTCTGCAATCGCTTAAGGAACAACTGCATCCTTCGTTTGACATTCAGTCCACGGAACTCGAACTGAAAGCTTCAAAGATTTCAAGGACTAAGAATAAATTGATCGCATCTGGGTACCCGTTAACAAATATTCTTCAGCTCTGCGTCCACTTTCCCGCTTTTGAATATAATGAACTACTCACGAGGTTCTCCTCACTACAGCGTATATTACGCGTTACCGCCTTTTGCCTGCGCTTTGCTCACAACTGCCTGAAGAAATCGGCGAAATTGTCTGGATCACTGTCGGTCGGTGAAATATCGTCAGCTCGACTACGCTTGATCAAAATTGTCCAGCAAGAGATTTTCGCTGAAGAGATATTAAAATTATCAAAAGGGGAAATGATTTTCAAAGGAAGCAAACTGGCAGGACTGTCACCAATCATCGACGAAAACGGCACATTACGGGTGGGCGGTCGAATAGAGAACGCGGATCTCCCGTATTCACAGCGACATCCAATTATATTACCCACGCAGAATCATTTAACCACACTCTTAGTTCATGAAGTGCACATAAAATCTCTGCATGGCGGTCAGCAGCTCATGATGGCAACCATTCGAGCGGAATATTGGATATAACATCTAAAATCAGCTGTAAAGAGTTGCATTCATAAGTGCCTTAAATGTTTTAGGCACAAAACAACCCAAATGCACGAAAATCTACCCGCATTAAGAGTTAATCAGGCTCGCCCATCTCAAAGATCGGGAGTGGATTACGCTGGTCCGGTACAATTAAAGGCATGGAAGGGTCGGTGTAACAAGATAACCAAAGCTTACATCGCAATTTTCGTTTGCTTTGCAAGAAGGCAGTTCACTTCGAACTTGTGAGCGAATATAGCACATCCGCGTTTCTCGCAGCCTTCAAACGCTTCACTGCACGCCGTGGGATTTGCTCCGACCTTTACAGCGGTTGCGGAACAAATTTTCAAGGTGCTGCAAGGATCATAAATCTTCAAGCCTCACAATGGTCAAAACAATGGACAGATGACACCGTGACTCAACTGCAAGTGAACGGGACTACTTGGCACTTCAACCCACCGGCTGCTCCACACTTCGGTGGACTCTGGGAAGCCGGCGTAAAATCCATGATGCATCATTTGAAGCGGATTATCGGTCACTACACATTAACGTTCGAAGAGTATGCAACCGTCTTAGCACAGGTAGAGGCATGCCTGAATTCACGTCCACTTTGCCCAGTCACGGAAGACCCTAAGGATCTATCTATCTTGACGCCAGGACATTTTTTAATTGGAGCCTCCTTAAACGCGGTACCTGAAAAATATTTAACCAACGTAAAATCAAATTATTTAGATAGATGGCAACTTATGCAGAGGATCCAACAGGACTTCTGGAAAAAATGGAAATCGGAGTACCTCGCGCGTCTACAACAGCGTCCAAAATGGCTTAGCTCGAATTTGCAAATCAAGGTAGGAGAACTTGTGCTATTACCCGATGAGCAAACGCCTCCTACTCTTTGGCGGCTTGCTAAAATTGAGACAGTGCATCCCGGAACCGGCGGGAAAATCCGTGTCGTCACCATCAAGACGGCAACAACATCATTAAAACGCCCCGCCGTCAAGCTTTGCCTTCTTCCAATGGTTAATTAAATTTATACACACACACACACACACACATGCATCCACAAATAAATGAATACCTTAATTATTATTAATTTAAACAACTTAAACTTTATCAATAACCTATACTAACCAATCCCTATAAACTATTATTGCCACACACCATTCACCACACCCCTTTCTTCTTTACATGTACTCATCAACTACCAAAACGTCTCGGAAGGTGCAATGTCAGCGGAGACCATTGAACAATCAACACAGGAAGCCATCGATGACTCTTCCTGTGGCCCGGAAAGATGTTGCAACGCAACAAACATCGCTCTACAATCAAGAAAATCGGCCTCTTACAAGCTGCATGTTTCCCGGTGGCGTTTACCAATTTCGAAAAGCCGACGGCAAACACGCATAAGCTGACGTAGCTCACGGCAAATAGGGCACTCAGCAAAGACCACAAACAGCCGCAACAGCATAAGAAAGGATTTCGACAAGCCCCGCCCAATGAGTGAATTTTGAAGTGGCGCTTAGCACATAAGTGTGTGTTGGTGATACATGCACTCGCTGGTCAGCCAAAAAAACCAAATATGCTATGCGGTAGCAGCTAAGATCTTAACAATTTCCGCAAAGGTCCGCAATGGGTCATTGACCAGAAAAATACGCTTTCAAGAAACAGTTGGACCAGGAAGGTGTCGTTATGATAACTGTGGCGAATGATTGGGCATTCGCAGTTAAACCAGCAGAGAGACCGCACTTGCAATTTCAAACAATAAAATTCAGAAATCAAAACATTTGAATTTTTAATTTAAGGTTTTTTTGAACGGGATTCTGTCTGAATCGGCACTTAATTAAGTCTTGCCAATACATTTTACGTGCAATTATTATTATTATTATTATTATTATTATTATTATTATTATTATTATTATTATTATTATTGTTATTATTATTATTATTATTATTATTATTATTATTATTATTATTATTATTATTATTAATATTATTATTATTATTATTATTATTATTATTATTATTATTATTATTATTATAATTATTTTTATTATTATTATTATTATTATTATTATTATTATTATTATTATTATTATTATTATTATTATTATTATTATTATTATTATTATTATTATTATAATTATTATTATTATTATTATTATTATTATCATTATTATTATTATTATTATTATTATTATTATTATCATTATTATTATTATTATTATTATTATTATTATTATTATTATTATTATTATTATTATTATTATTATTATTATTATTATTATTATTATTATTATTATTATTATTATTATTATTATTATTATTATTATTATTATTATTATTATTATTCTTATTATTATTATTATTATTATTATTATTAATATTATTATTATTACTATTATTATTATTATTATTATTATTATTATTATTATTATTATTA